>DWHO01001930.1:0-14260 GCA_018247575.1 Eurytides lysithous rurik | reverse complement strand
GCAAGTAGTGGGCAGCGGTGCGGTGCCGCTTGGGCGAGCGCTACCCAAGGGGAGTTCCCAAGCGGGACGACACCCGTGATAAAAAATTACCAGAGCACTGACAAAGATAATTGATAGTATAAATGTGCATGCATAAACAAAAAATATACTTCAATAAATGACAAATAAAGCAACTGTTTGAGAACAGAATAGCTTTTGAAGGTGTTTTGTGTGTTGAAAGAAAAACTCAAGTCTTTATCGTATTTAAATTTTGATTTCCTATAAATATCCCAATTTCGGCAAAATCTTCCTCCCTCACGATTATTGAATGGTTCTGTCTTAATGTTTGTTAACCTTCTTAGGTTTCGGTTAGCATTAGAAAAAATTGCACAGTCATGCTTACGCGCGACCTCTAGTACGTACGGTGATATTTAAATAGTGAGAAAGATGACTTACAATATTTTTAGATGTTATTGTGCAAGGATTTAGGGGGATAAAACTAGAATTTGAAGGCGGTAAATACTTCAAGTTAATATTTTCATTTTTAACAACCTTTAAAGGGTTGTTTACTGTTAATAAAAGCGTAGGGTTAAAAATGGTAAGTCTTAGTTGCCGATAAACAAACGATCCTTACTAACGATATATATAAAAAGGGCCCATATATGTTGGTTTATTTTATCCTCAAAATATATAAAGACCCAGTAATTAATAGGAAAAAATAGTCTATTAGTATCACTAAATCGTCTACTAGTATGTAGAGTTTGTACCCTTTTCTCAACTTATTGTTAACACAGAGTAGTATCAAGTTTAGTCTAGTTAAAGTTTGGTAGTAATAGTAGCAAGTGTTTAATAAATCAATTCATATAATAAAATATGATACAAAAATTGTGGCATTAACTTTCATACTACCAAATCCAAACCTTTACAAAATGTTTATATAGATTATTTTTTGACAAAATAACCTTAGTTAAAATCTGTAATTCCAATTCCAATGGAATTTCGACTACCAGTAATATAATTAATAATTAATGTATTATCATGAATACTAACTAAGTCAAAGGATACAGATACAAAGAATATATTGATAATTAAGAGATAGAAAATGTTTTCTTATTCTGCATGACTATGCAGAATAAGAAATGCATGACTCTTTTTTATGACTATAAAAAAGAGCTGAAGGCATCGACTTTTCACCATGACAGCGAAAGAAATCTGGAAGATATTCTGTTTATAACAATGTGTTTTAGCTTTATAAAACAACAAACATAATTAAAATTAACATTTTGCGATTGGTGCCGTGAGGATTTAACGTTTGTTTTTTGATGACGTTTTCGTTGACAATTGACTGGTCCCTGGTGATAGTGATTACTGCTCCTGACTGCTGCTGATACGTCAGTTGCCTGGTAGTAACCAGGTATAATATATATATAAATATAACTACAGTAATAGTACAGGCTCTGACTAGTTTGGAATCAGGTGGCAATGTTTGAGATGTCCCATGCTATTATTGATATTATAAACGTTGTGTATAATATTATTATACATTAACAATGTGTTTAACTGTAATAGAAAACATTATGAGGAACATATGTTAGAGATGATGATGATGAAGTTTGATTAAGCAATATTAAGTCTGAACAGTGTACATCTTTCCTGTCTAACTTTGTTAAAATATTAATATTTGTTTGAAATACCATCTATAACACGTCACATCTTATAATAATTATAGGGGCTTTCCAAGGTTTGGTTTGTCTGTTAGTTTAGGTCTCATGTCAATGTCACTTAGTACAAACACGTTAAGGAGGCTGAAGGTCTTTGCACTTCTTCGTATATAGTATTTAGTATATAAAGAACGAGGGCGTCTTTTTAATTGCATTACTCAAATTGTGCGATAATCGGCGATAGTATCGATTTAAACTTAAACAAAAAGGATGAAACTTTATAAAATGAAACTTTTCTTAAGCATTTATCCGTGTATAATTATTATTCAAGCTCTCCGAATTTTAGGTGATTATAAGTCCTGGCGCCATCGTAAAATTGAGCTTCAATTATCAGTTTAGTCCTCCTAACAAGGAATGCTGAGTGTTTGAAAATTCATAAATACTTAAAGTAGAAAAGTATAAAATAAATGTGAAAATAATGTAAAAATATTTTTTATTTTATCAACGAATATATTTTAATTACTTACTCACTTACACGTTATTTTAACTCTGGTTTTGTGCCTTTTATGAATGTTTATTATTTATTAGTTACACAACTAATTGAAGAATAAATCCCCAGTCGTAGTCGTGGTTTCTGCGCCCATATTTTTTTTAAATTAAAAGTAGCCTAATGATAGTCACAAAAGATTATATGTAGGCACTACTTTGTTCCGGTTTGAACTACATACATCTATTATAAGTTTTATTGGGGATTGAGTTGGACCAACTTATATTTAGTTGACAAGCGCAGCGGAGAGTCAAGTAGCTTCGAACTCGTGCAGTTGAAAATAATTTGTGAGCCTGTGTGCGGATCGGGATGATTTTATTACTTTTTAGCAAATAATCTTGTTTTTAACTTTTTTTTAAAAAAACTCTGCCCTCACCGTAAGATAAAAATATTTTGTATTACCAAGGGCTTTTTACAAACATCAATTTCACACGGACTTACGCCCAGACCCTGTACAATTATCTGTAATTCGTACAAATATTAGTCCCGGGTGTGAAACGAAAAAACGAACTGCGACGCCGAAGCCAATAGCTTAGCCAAACTGGTCGTCTAATACTAAAATAAGTAACTTCTCCAAGCCCCAGCTAATGGGAGTCGACAAGTAGTCGTGATAGACCATTCATATGTCCACGTGGCATTAGATGAGAGTATTGCTATCGTAAGCAATGTACTCAGAGAGCCGTGTCGTAAGTAATATAATGTCACTCGATGATCTGAACTAATTAAAAAGTTATTACCTCTGTAAGGCTCCATATACATGCTCTCTCTAGTCTATGAGACTTTCAACTAGGTTCTGTTATGCTTCATCAGAACACCGAATTGGTGTAAAATGCTTTCCATGAGAAGGAATTAACTTCAATAATTTAGATGGACCCTACATCTTCTGGGTCTGGTATAAGGATGGACCTCGACCGAACGTGGACGACCACCATGACAACCGTAGACAATAAGTAACTAATTGGTTGCATAGAAATTCTGAAGATAAGATAAGATAAATAAAAGTGGAGTTAAAGAAGAAAGTAATAAGAATTAAACGACACTAGCAGGAAAACCGCTACAGGATTAAAAATCATCCGCTAAATGAAGGATCATTAAAATATAAACATCTTTATTAAAATCTTCTTAATATAGATCTGTACTTCATTCGTAACATTTTAAAGAGCTGTTTAGAAAACACAGGCGACATATACAATACATTCTAAGCTTCGTATCTGTTAAATTTCTTTGCTATTTTTTTATTAGTATATCATGTCAAAACTATCGTAGTGGTAAGACTCTACTTACTGCATAACTACGCAACAGTTTCCGTTATTGCTGAATGGGCCGTCTCGGTTCGGGATAAGTACGACGACGTATTAGAACTTCCTCATTTCGTCCGGTGAGTGAGGTTTTTTCTTCTCTTGTCCCCCCCCTTCCATTTTCCTTGCTTTTTCAACTTCCCTTTCCTTTTCTAGCCTCCTCCGCTCCCATCCTTCCCCTCCGTTTTAAAACACATATATTGTTATCGATAGTTGATACAGTTTAAAAAATGCACCACGACCCACTATTACGGACGCGACAATGTATTTAATTAGGCTCGATTTTCTATAATACTTCTATTCTTTTAAATATTTCTTAACTTATCTAATTAGGTCCGGTATGGATGACATAGTAAATAGTCGGTATAAGCACGCCAAGATGTGGTAACAGCTTCGGTCGAAGTGCACTTCTGCACGCACGATAATTTGAAATCCATGCTAACAAAACAGAATGTTGACCGCTCACATTCACAACACTTACGAAACAGGCTGTTAAGGCACTTTACCTCTCGAAAACGCCTTCCTAGAAACTCGGAGCAGGACTTTCTAGGAAGGTATTCGCTATGTACCTTATTTATTTACTCAGGCATTTGCTACGTGGTATTGGCATCGTTATAGTCGTAATTTCTTATACTATATTGGAACTAAGCCGAATTGGACGGACTCTTAAGTCCTGTATGTCTATCGCTTCGAGAATTAATTGGATCAAATAGTCTCGCAATGTCTATTAGTACCTGCGTAATGTACAATACAAGACGATTTTCGTTATGAAATAAAAGTTCCATGTACCTATCACGCGATTAACGAATCAAGTAAAAATGTGTCTACTGTTCAAAAATGTGTTCATACCAAAATTCTTAAATTTTTTATCTAGTTAATAAAGCATAGGAAATGTTTTAACCTGACAATATTTGAGATCAACCCAATAATTAGATAATAAATTCGGATTCTTTTTACAAAAACAATAATAACCTTATAAACGAATAAGAGGAAGAGTAAAGATCGTCAACTTTAACAGTTTTTGCCACGCGATCTTTTAACTAAGGAAGTTTTGATCTCTACAGATGATCATAAAGTAGTAATGATTTTGTGTTTCTATTGACGAGTCAGGTGCCGGCAGTCGACTATCGGCGGTTGTATCTCACCATTTAGTGATAATACTGTCGTCGACGACATAAATCCATAAAACAAACTAATATTCCAATGAGGGAAACATCGATATTCTGTTCCTTTAACAATTCTATCCACCCTAGCAATCATTTGAAAACATTTAGATAGCAGATTACATTTGATTCCGTATTCCATCGTTTTATTTGCATGGAAATATATATGTATTTATTCTCAACTATCTGAACATAACATATGTGAGAATTGACCTCTGATATGCGCCGATGCTTGCACCGTTTTATTTTGGCTATTGTTCAAGGAAACGTCATCTTCAAAGTCCAAAGGTCGCTCCGTAAACGTAAAGATCCAAATCTAATTAAAATAATTTAAACTTTTAGAAGGACCATTTTTGTTTCATAATAGGAAATTTATCAGAACATAATCGCGATGGGAACCAATCTCGATGATATGCGAAGAAACAGATTTATTGCATTGGGGAAGTATGGTGTAATCCAACGCAACAACTTTCACTAGTCGCCGGCCTCCGACCTCGTCGCATCTTCGAGACAAATGAGTACACCATGCCAGGTCAAACGTAAAATATCCTGGCTGACCAGATAAAACAAAAACTTCATTATAAAATTTATCAGTTTTAAAAACCTAGAACATTTTTATTAGTATAATTATATATACCTAAGTTACTAAGCGAGAAAAATATAGATCGGTAATGTCTTATACTTTTGGACAACAAACCTAAAAAGTTTGGTACTGATAAGTTAATAATAAAAATTGATTTTAGTTCGTGAACAACGTTGACGGTCTGAGTTGAAGGTTGGAGACGAATATAAATTAACAAGTCATCAAGTAATTGTTTTCCCTTTTTTTTTTCGAGGGTTATTGATCCAAAAGTATGGTCACTGATACGTTTTTTTTTGGCACAAAGAGTAACATAGGTTGCGTATGATGAATATATGCATTTTGTAAACTACAAAGAATAGGAAACATGACAGGATTCGTGTACAAAGGCAGGAGGAAAGCATAGTACAATTTAATGAAGTAAAATGTTAGTCGTACATGTTTGCATATTATCATTTCCTTGATTACACGTTATTCATTCGATGTAAACTAACAATATTTATCCGGTAAAAAAATACTCAAGGCTTCTGTGGACTCCCGAAGTATGCGAGTTTGAGAGCCCTGACTTTAATAATTTTGTTAAAGCTATGAAGATATATCTGGTTTTCTACTATATGAACCGGTTAATTGATTAAAAATCACTAAGCCAAATACATTATCGTGGGAGATCGAATTACGGCGTGAGCAGGTAGAACTTATTTCTCTCTATATCAGGAACGCGATTATTCAATTTCCTCAAATTCTCCCGTTGCCATTTTCGGATGCTATAACTGTCATACAATATCATTTACATAAAGTGAGATTAAGATTTCCGTAGGTTAATCGGATACGACAAATTTGAACCTATTGGTATTTTTATTACTAAAAATAAATATTGATCATCATTTAGAGGTGGGAGGATAGTTCGCAGGGCCCACCACTGGAGATATCTATTTGACATACATTTGCACGTAGGCTTCTGATACAACATACGGTTGTTCCTGACCTCCTCCTCGTAGTGCACCTAGTGTACGCGGTGTGGTTTTTTTGTTGTGCCCTGGCACATTAGGCTCATGGGCGTTCCGGGGCGGTTCTCACCGCCTTTAACGACCAATTAATTGTGTACGGTCTACGGCCGCCGCCGTCACGGCCCGTATATTGGTTATCGATACCAAAGTTTTATTGTCACTGATCTCAATGGCCAGGGCCATGCAGACAGGCCCTGCATTGGGGTCAATAAGACTCGTGGAAACCAGATTTTCTACGGGTTTGGTTATAAATATGTATACGACCACTTTTAAGAAGCGGAATAATTAAAAGAAATTATTGTTTTTTTTTTCATTTCACAGCGATTCAGTTTAAGAAAGCTTTAAACTGTTAAAACATCGATCTGTATCGTTATGTAATTTGATTCCTATTTTTGAAAGAGAAGACTTATGATGAAATATAAGTAAGAATGTATGCGGATTATCGTGACTGTGCACTTTCTATGACAACCATCAGATATTGGTTTAACGAATTTAAGCGGGGAAGACCAACCATGACCATGAGGATCGCCCAGACCGCCCAATAGAGGTGATTACAGAGGATTAGTTAAGAAAATTGAAAATATCGTTTTAACCGAGAGCCGAATTAAATTTCGAGTAATCGTTGATGCTGTTTTCGTATCAATCGTAATCGTATCAATCGTGCAGGTAAATTATTACGCTATGAACAGTTGCCTCATCCCCCCATCTCCTATTCTCCAGATTTGGCCCTACGCGGTTTTTTTTTGTTACCCCACCTGGAAAAATGGTTCGGTGGTGAGCGATTTGGATTAAAGGACGATTGCCGCCATAGAACACTATTTTAATAACTTTCAGAAATTATTTCTTTGGTTGACAGTTGACGTGTAGAGGATGGTTGGCAAATAAATGAATTGTGTAATTGTTTAGTAAAATTAATATCCCTGGAAAGTGTAGTAGTGCATGTAGAGTGAAAATACCTTGTATTAATTTCCTCAAATGTTGCAATGTAAATAAACATATTATTGAATGTGTTATCACGGGAATCATATGGCGGTTTGTCCGAGGAATGCAAGGGGCAATGGCTTTGTTCGTAATGCGTTTGTGCGATCCCTAAACGCGGAAATGTTGCGACGCCGATTAGTAACAGGATAATTGTATTGAATGACACTTTCACCTCGAGCACTAATGTGAACACGCGGCGAGGTAGTCGCTTGAAATATTTACCGCAGATGGAGATAGAAACAGACATCTTGATCGCTATGGAACAAATGCACGATTTGATTCACAAGGAAGCTATCCAACAATTTATAAAACAATTTTTGGAAACTAAAACTTAAATTATACAGGTGAAAAAAATAATGAATGTAATCGAAGGAAAATTATTACAAAAAAAAATATATAAAAATACATAAGTAACACACAAAACTATGTAGAAAAATAAATACGTGTATACAAAAATAACTGAATTGTTTTTCCACAAACAGATATATATTGTATCAAAGCCCTCATAAATCTACTCCGCGAGGCACGACACACTATGAATGCTTGCTACGTTTCCATTACCTTTGTTATCTAATTCGTGGATACTAGCATTTCCCCGGATTAGGCGATCCGATGAAGCTTTACAGAGCCGCATAGGCTAAAAGCGTCAGCGTCAGTTAAGATTACTTTTGTTTAGAAAAAAATTCAAGAGGAGGTGGTAATAATGTCTTCAGTGTGTTAAAATTTAACCAAAATACGTTTCCGTAGTGTGACAACATTTCACTATCAAGCATTAGTTATTGAAACTTGAACAATGTCCTTTTAAAATTAAGCAAGTTACCCTTGTAGGCCCGTAGCATATATAGTACCAGTAATAGAAACAATCCATAGGTTTTATTGCCTCGAAAGTGGGTCTCAATTTGGTATTTGCAAGTGAGCGCTAAGTGGTTGCGACGTGGATAAGAAGCTAAGAGGTTTTTCTATACGGAACCGTATTGCACGTTTTTACTGTTTGTCGCCAGTGATCAAACTACGTGACTACGTTTTGGATCACAAGTTACTTATGCTTATTAAAATATGTTGTTGAGGTGCGGCTAATCCACTACGTCCTGTTATTGTATCAATTACAAAATTAACTATTAATATTTAATAGTTAATTTTGTAATTAATTGAATACCACGGTTTCAAATAGTTGGCATATTTACGACAGATGGATAAGGAAGTTTCGGAAATCCTCTCCGAATCTCTCTCCGAATGCGAAGCGTCTGATAGAGCGAAGTGGAAGAATAAAATAAAGAAGGCAGACCCCACCACAAGATGGGAATAATAAATGCCCAGGAGAGAGAGGATAAGGAAGTTTCGGATATGTTTATATTTTGGTCGCCTTAATGAGCACAGGCGCATTGACCATTTCAATACAAATCTATTATAATATCGATGTCAAACTGTATTTACCTTGACGTTGTAACTTAATTTATACTTTACATTATTATTATTTACTTTATTTTATTATCATTACTTTATATTTAAGGTAAAAGCATCTATTACAGCGGCATACAAAATCGGCATCAATTACGGATGTATTTTATATTTTCGTATTTCAATACAATATAATAATAAAATAAAAAGAAGTTTGATGCAATAATATTTTGGACAAGTTCTGTTTTGCTTTATTTAAGATGGAACTAAGGGGCACTAGAGGATTTAACACAGGGCGGATTTACTAAAATAAATATAATGTGCGACGGTAGTGCAGCAGGCGTTTGAGTCCATACAACCAGGGACCAACTCATGTAAATGCACTCCTACTTTTACTATGTGATTTCTAAAGTAAACTCCTTCATAACTACGCAGGGATATTGTTTACGTGTTTTGGTATTTTTCTAGTGTAATTTTCTCACTCTTTTTGTGTTATAATATTACAAAAACACACATTAATATCAAGAAATAAAATTCGCGGTGATTGATGCTTAATACTGACACTAGTCTTTAATACCGATGTACCATCGGTGATGGATAAATTAGAAAATTTCTTATTTTGCCTATTATAAGTGAACGTAGAGTTATCTTTTAGTCCTCGTTTATTCCGAAAACTAAAAATCATCTCCGTCATATGTAAGTTCCGGTAAATCCTCAATATTTTTGCAAAAACTTTAGAACTCGATATCTAGGTTGTACACGGGTGTCAAAAAATATAAAAATATTACCAATATTGATTGTTGATTAACGTAATAATTAGAAACATTTTGTGATTCTAAATATTGTTTTTTATAAGAACTGAAATCTCTTTTTTGAAATAAGAGCTAAAACCATACATGGTTTTTAGCTTTTGCCGTTAATTTTTGTGAGTCAAATTGTAATCAAAAAATAAATTGTTTATCCCATTACCTCGCTGTATCTTGTTAATAGATTGTATAACGTTCCTCCATAAAAACGAGTGTAAAAAGTAAGTGTAAACTACAAGTACAATTTCAAAATAAAAATACATTTGTTTACGTCAGCGTATATAGAACGAATCAAAATGAAAATATTTGTTTACAATAAAGTATTGAATGAAGAATGTAAGAAAATCTGAAAAGATTCATCGATACCGTTAAAGGAGTAATAATAAAAAATAGTAAGTTGTCGAATATGATCAGAAACGTCTAACAGTATGCGGTCATCAATTCTTAGAAACTACTCCACAGTCGTCGGCAGGCTCGTGTCATGTACTCAACAGAGAGCATAAGGAAGATAAAGGCAAAAATTTATAATACGTCACGTGCTCCTGGTCACGATTTAGAGGTAGTTGTGGCATAGGGACTTAATACTCGTACGTATTTCCTGAAATGAGGATACAACGCCAAACTCTCAGTAAGAATGTGTATTATTATAGATACCTATTTCTTTTTATTCAGTTATTAATTAAAAATTCAACAGCAATCTCCCTCCGATAACACTTACGGATTGTACGGTGAATGATTTCGATTATCTTAATTTGCGGAGTGTTACTCCGAGCAATTAAATCACGTCAACAGCTTTTGGTACCGTTAATTATCTAATAAACGTTTGCCAGAAGTGATATGGCAAAATACATTTAAAGTAACTTGGCCTCATGACAACGAGGTCGTCTAAACATAAGCAATATTCATCCTTTCACTAATTTCGTAAGGGCAAATTAATGTGAAAGACATCATCTCCCCTATGAGAATTTTCAACGAGTATTGTGTAAGTAACGATCTTAACATGAACAAGTCTTAATTGAGACAAGAAAACACATCATACATATCTTTTTGTGTCTTTTTTTGTTTTTCAAAATTTATAAATAACTTAGATAACGCATTTTTTCTTATTATGAATTACATTAAGTAAAGAGTACGAATGTTATAAGTATCGAAAATTGAATAATTTACTCTTAATTGACATAGCAACAATAATTTGTTATATTTCATTTGATAGAAGCAAAATAGTACAAAAGATATCTTTTTTCTGAACACGAAAATATAACATTTGAAATAAAAAACTGCTAGTTAACTACAATCAATTTGAGAATAGATTGAAGCTTTAACTTAATCAATATATTATGCCGTTCGCAACATTAAAATGTAACATTACACAAGATATTAAAAACTTCTTATTTTAAAAGATTAAGATTCCTAAGATGGAGTTATCCTTTAAAGGTGGAACATTATTACAGAGCTATTTAGTAGCGATAAGAACGCGTCACACAGAAATGTTAGCTGCAATTGGATCCTTGATATATCACACTTGGCAAAATTTACCGTGTCAAATTGAGTACAATAATGACGCGCAGAAATGATAGCCATATGAAGTAGAGCCACGCAGCCACTCTCGCTGCTCAAACCAGATAAGTACCACGATCTTAAAGAAAATCGGCGTAACGTGGAAGTTTTTGATTTCGCGTTTCTTCCGGTGAGTTAGGTGGCCGGTGGCGCATCCCCCTCCCTCCTCCTCCTACTCCGCCCACCTCCTCCTACTCCGCACTCCTCCTCCTACTCCGTCCTTCCCCTCCTCCCTCTCTCACTCCACTCCCTTCCGCTCCCGCTCCATTTTTTCCGCCTTCCTCCTTCTCACAACGCATTTGCAAGTTCTGTAATGTTGCAAATGTCCATGGGCGGCGGTAATCGCCTACCATTAGATGAGTCGCTTGCTCGTTTGTCAGCCTGCGGGACCAGGTCTCTGGTCTCGGTTTTTCTTCGATTTACGTTAAATAAAAACTTCAAGTATTCACGCGCTAATCGTTTATTTATGAGATTAAAATATAACACTACAAATAATACAACTTGTGGGACCAAGTCTGGTCTCGGTTTTCTGTTCTTCTTGCCAGATCGTATCTAATGATAAAGCGCGGGAACCGCGCGCTGTCAAAATTCTTTTTATGGGCGCGTTCATAAAGTATATGCGCCACAGACCGTATTTATGCTGAAAGCTTCCCAATTACAGAAGTAGTCAACACAGTACAACGTGGGCATTATCCGACTTCAGTGATGGTTTGGTTAACTATGAAGGAGTGACTGAGCCGTATTTTTGTGAATAAGGTATCAAAACATTGTCACACGTGTATCAATGTACTATTCTTGAGAAGGGAGTGCCTCTTAACAACACCATTTTATGTCCAAGAATGATCCTTTCAGTAAGACTCGGTGCCGGGTCATAAAGGTCGATCCACTCAACCTTAGTTAGAAACGAACGTTCCGGATTTCAGAGCTTTTCGGCCGATTGGCCGTCATCTAGTCCTGATCTTAATCCACTGGATTATGATTTATGGTCAGTTTTAGAGAGTAAGGCTTGCTGTAAACGCCATGATAATTTGGAGTTCCCTAAAACAATCCATACGATTTGCAGTGAACAATTTGCCCATAGAAAAAGTGCGTGCTGCTATTGATAACTGGCCTCAATGTTTAAATTACTTTATTACAGCCAATGGAGACCACTTCGAATAAGCTTTATAAATTTTTAATGATTTTATATTAATGCATTAAACTAACACACTGTAATAGTAATAAATGAAATATTTTTTTTTCTTGTAACAAATGTATGGCAAGACTAAGTTTGTTGAATAATACCATCGGGCAAGTTTGACGTTACTATCAAGTTCCCGACTTGCTCATTTAGTTATTAAGAGTCCAGCCATATGGTATATCGGCGCAAAAAACATAACACCCCTCACGTACAGAGTAAGATCCCAGTGCATCTAAGGTCGACCTTAGGCTTATTTAGAGATTAAGTTTATCCTACTACGCGCTGGTCTCAGATGGAGGGCTTTCAGTGTAACAGTTGTCCCCTTGCTTTACTCCGTGGTTTCCTTCTGGGTTATGTCCTTGCAGAATGATGGAATAGCATCCCACAACCATTTGTTTGTGATGATGTGAGCCACTATGTACAAGTGCATGTGCACTGCGAGTGGACTTACTCAATAGTACTTGTAAAAGCTGAGGAAATCTTCAATCTATCTTCATCAACTGGTTCTAAACAAATGATGCTTGAATTATGTGTGCAATTTTGAATAAATAAAGGTGACGTTGTTTGTCACTAGAAAATGGGCATTTCATCAGTTTTGTAACATTATAATCACCTAAAATTCTTATTGCGGCTTAATATGAAATAACGCTTCTAAGGCTTTTTGAGACCTCACATATCTTTTTTATATATTGCATATTATTAAAATGGTCTGAAGGATATAGAAGTTGTCATTGTCATCAAATAAAAAAAAACAAAACCCATATTAAAACATTATTTTATTCAGGAATCTTGAAAAAATATAGCCAAATTTATAATTCAGCATTGTTCAGACTTATAAATTTACAAATGTAATACACAACAGAATAAATATTTACGATACTTCATGATATTATAAAAAAAAATATAAATAAAATGCTCCAAAAAATTTGTTAGAGCTTTGAGATCCAATCTTGCAAAGTTTTGATATCTGTAGGATTGTCATCATCGCCAGTATTGGCTGAACATTCAGCTACATCCACTCGGCAACTGAGGTGTGAGAATTCAAAATCCTTGCCAAGTTTGCCTAAGTATGTCGAGCTGTTGGACTGAGAAGGGTCCACTGATTGCAACTGACTTGACTTTGTTACACGCACCATGTTGCTGAAAAATATTTTTAATTTTACTTTCAGTTTTTTTATTTATTTATTTAATGTCAAATCATATTACTGAAGTATTTAAACTAAGTATTAAATTATTGTGCCATATGACTAAAGTATGGTAAATACTAACAGTTCTTTCTCAAGCAGACTTTGAATAACTTGACTTCCTTTTGCCATTGGTTGATCCTGTTTGTTGCATAAAATAAGAAGAGCTGGACTGTTGCTCTGAATAGCAGGGTCTAATAATATTGTATATAAATATCTGAAAAAAAAATGATTATAAAACATTATTGTACTAAATCAATTTAACAAAGATTAATTTTAGCATAATTTAAAAGATTTTATTAGTCGAAACATACCCACAATTAAAGTAGTAAAAAGAATGCCAAAAGTATGAACATTAAAATGCTTTTCATACATACATATACTAAACATAAAGATATGTTCATACACAATCAATACAAGTTGAAATCATGAAACTAGTAATAATGAAATATTCTAATTCAGAAAAAGATTAGTGGTTAAATACTTACTCAGCAACATCTCTTATTTCCTTTTGTATGGTGACAGAATCAACTACATATACAATGGCTTTAGCACTACTTTTATACTGATCAAAAAACTTGTTCCTGAGTCTTTCCTGACCAGGCAGATCCACAATCCTCAATGATTTCTGAAATAATGTAAGTTTTTTACTATAAAAATTATCTTACAACAGATAATTTATCCCTTATGAGTATTAAGATATTAACTCTTTTGATAGAGATATTATTAATATACCAAATGTCAGCAGAGCACTGTACAATCAAATCAAATCAAATCAAAATATTTTTAAACAAATAGGCCTTTACAAGCACTTTAGAATCATCATTTTCACATCACAATTTGTGAGGAAACTACCACCGGCTCGGAATGCAGTTCTGCTGAGAAGAGCCGGCGAGAAACTCAACAGTTGCTCTTTTAA
>DWHO01001929.1:0-14261 GCA_018247575.1 Eurytides lysithous rurik | reverse complement strand
GATATCAATATTAATTTATGGTTAGATTTATATTTCATATTCTTATTTTTAAATTTAAATATCATTTGAACCTTAAATTGGAAAAAGGCGGTAAAAATAATATTAATAGTACACCATTACTAATAATATTTGCCTTCACTAACAATACCTAACAGAACAGTTTTGCTGTTACTAGGAAATTGATGCGCATTGTTCTCGCGTCTTCTACAAAAACATCTTAATATTAACATTATAAACGAATACTTGTAATTGCTTTTAGCACAAATTCTATTACAAGAACGTTTGAACGTTACTCGTACAAAATTTACCATGCCTTTATCTATTTTTGAGCTCATAAATTTTAAGTGATATCTTGAAACACAATCCTGAGTACTACGTTTCCATCGTAAAGAGAAATATTTTAATGGGACCAATAATTTTCTTAGCTACCGCCGAATGAGATGTCAGTAGATATATAAATGGAAAACGTAGTTTAGAAAATAACAGGACGAATAACATATATTTGCAATAAGATAATAGTTATTTGCGAAATTAAGACATGAACATTAAAAGTAGTGCAATATATTTTATAGAAGTGTATTTAACCGTAGGAAAAATAATGTACGTTCACAAATTGTATTATATTTTTACTTACCCTTTTTAAAATATAACAAGACATAAACCGGTCCTGATGCTTGTTGAAGTTGGTGGTTACTTTTCAAGCACAACACGTTTATTAGGTTTATACAAAGCAGTAATCCTCTTTCTTGAATTTGAACGTATGTCTCCATTTCATTCCTGGAGTATACTATAATATAAGTAATATAAATGGTGTGACTTAATCGAAGTGGAGCTTATATTACAAAAACCGAATTTTATATACAATATTATTATAAATTACATTTATTGATTTGTTCATCCTTTTTGTTTTTTATTTGTTGTTTTATAATCATTTACATACTAAATTTAATAGGTTCATCTCAACATAAGCTCTTATCATAAGTTCTTTTATAAATAAAAAATCAAAAACCTCTGATATCTATTATTTCTAACGCTGTGTGCTTAAGAGAAGTGGATAGAACTCCCAATCCATTCCTATTAATTACGCTGTTTTCCTCGTATAAATCGTACAAAAGCTTCAACCGAAAGCCCCATTAACACTAAATTACCTGCATGTAAACTGTAAACGTAAATCGTTTCCATTTAATTTAAAGTTTTAACGGAACACTTCGTATCGGCTCTTCGAGAGATCTATTCCACTGGATTAGCCAAAAATTATCATGTGCTTGAACAGTAAATTTACTATGTTTATTTAGAGCTGTCCGGCTATTTTGAGAAATTTTTTGTATTATTATACTATGCTAAGATAATTATATAGCGATATTTCAAATATAATTCTCAGTATGTTAAGATAAGGGTTCCGACATTAATCAGAAACAAACATTAATCAGAGACGTAAAAAAATGGCAAGTTTGTCAAGAGCAAGCCCGCCAATAAGCTGTCTGAAACACGGGGCCGCAGAAATGTGGAAAATTCAAACAAATTTGAACCCTCTTGCAATGTTCTAAAAACAGAAATAGGCGTATTGGTTTCAAGAAGGTCGTTGCGTACGTATATCGATGTGATCAATGTAATTCTGGATGGTACTGAATGGCATAAATAAGTTATTTTAGGCTTATAATTTTTAAGACGAAAATCTCTTAGTCAACCCATGTTATTAATTTTTTAATTATTAGTTTCAATTATTTAGGGAGCCACTAATATATGTATAATTGTTACATGAACGTATAACTCTTATATAACGCAATTGACTTCATATGTGCATTATTTTGACTATGTGATGTATACGTATGTACCATACAGTACATTCAAATAGACTCAGTTAATCCTAGCAAGCGTTAATATTGTCAGTGAAAGTGTAGTCTCCAAATACAGATAGCTGTTTTTCACTGGAGTACAATAAATACGTGTCATTTGTATTCTGAAGAGGGGTTTACGTCTTACAGCTTAATATGAGTCGAGAGTTATAAAGGTTCTCCCTTATAGGAGTGCACAACAAATAACTTGCTCTGTAATAATTAGCACTTCCAAGGAAAACAATCCTTACAAATATAATAAAACTGAAAATGTTTTTTGTTAGCTTGTCCTTCTTTTACGCAGTCACGGAGTAATGGCTTGATATTAGTTTTCACATAGATATAATCTTAAAACAGATAAATTACGAAAAACCCTAAAAATTATGAGAAAACATTGATATAGATTGCTTATAAATACACTAGGTCAAAAGGTACGTTATAGAAATCTCTATATTTTATTATAACTTTGTTAAAGGACACAAAAGAACGTCTCGAGTGAGCCATGCACCTGATGGTAAGTGACGCGCCCACCCATAACACAGTGCCATACAAATCAAGAAAATGGCATATCTATATGCCCAATAATTACATTGATATTACATTGTCATATTAACCAGTAATGCTTACACATTACTGGGTTGTAGTAAAATAACTAGTAAATACTAGAAATAAGAATACGCTTGTAACACCTCGATTTCGTCTCCAAAAGGTGAAAAAATCCTTCATAGTTCAAGTGTATGCACATATAATTAAATTCCACAAGCTGTCCTGGATACATTTACTTCTCTAATTGAGCGTTTTAAAACTAAAATTAGAAATAGTCTATTGCCCAAATCCTATTACACTGTTTAAGAGCTTTTTATGGGTCTCAATGCGTGGAATGTAGTTAATTGACTGGTATGTGGGCCAGCTTTTATTATTGTATAAAGGCATATTGTAACGATATTTTAAGAGCAACTTGAGTTTCTCGCTGGCCCTTCGCAACAGAACTGTGAAACTACCAGCGGGAGCCGGTGGTAGTTTCACAGTTCTGTTGCGAAGCGCTTCCTCACGAACTGAGATGTAAAAATGATGATTTATAAATGTTTGTAAAGGCCAATTTGAATAAATATATTTTGATTCAATTTCATTTGAATTCAGTGATACCACCACAGGCGCACTCTCGCGAGAAGATTCAACCACAGGAAATCACGAACAATCTTTCGTTATTTTTCCATTATTTAATTTTTTATTTTATTATAGCAGTATTCCTTTTGTACCGTGTAACTACAGTACTCGGTCGTATAATGCTTCATTTTTATTCTTGACACATTCATGAGTACAAGCTTATAAAATTTCAAGTATAGTGTACACGTGGAATATATACAATTTCGTATACAACGAAATGTGCAAAAATGGGGAAAGGCAAAAACACACACATACACTCACATACCATTTTTTGGAAATGTTGGAATTTGTCATTGACATTTGTTCACACGACATAAGTTGGAATTTAAAACATAGAAATTGACTATTAATGGCCAACTGGAAACTTCAAATATATCGTATTCATAGTTATGATATAGTAAATAGCACAATCAACTCTAGGTTACAAAAATGTTGTACAGAAATTTTAGAAAATTTTATCTATTAAAATTAATTTCGCAAGCGGCCAAGATAAACCGTTTCTCTAAATTTTGCGATTACTTATCAGTCTCGCAAAGCGCCAGATGGATAAAACGATTACACTGGCAGTAACTCTATTCAATAAAGTAATTTTTGTGACAGTTAAATCTGAATTGCGAATTTGAGCATTTAATGTAATCGTCTGTAAAAGGAGATCGAATCAATTTTTAAAGCAATTGGGAGTCTTTTCAACGCACCACATAAAGGAATCGTTCTTTCTCCCGTCCGTTATTCTCTAACGAGACAGGTCGCGTTTAGACGACTTAAGAAAGGGTGGAAAGGACGTTGTGAACAATGTAAGTCCACAGAGACTTTGTTCATGAGTAAAACTTTAGTAATCATGTCAGTAAAACGTTGGTCCCTCATACACCGCAAGCTTCGACCGTCGCCATCTCCGATGCTGCCTAATTAGATTGCGACGAACGAGCATACGCCCCGTAACGCACAATACTCGTACAATAGTCTTCAGTGTTATAAGTAGGCGGGATTGGTGGATTTTGATTTTTGTAGGAAACACCTGACGTGTTATTACAATATCTAAGCTGTTCGAAAGCTTACTACGTTACATTTATCCTTTTCCACAGTGCGAACATAATAAGTACCTATAAAAGGACAATTATAGAATTATTTTAGTATATATCATACCAAAACATTTCACCGCGTATTATCTTCAATTTTTTTTGGAGAAGGTAGGCAACCGAGGCTAGCGGCTCACCTGATGGTAATCAATCACCGCTAACCATAGACATTTGCAACGTCACGAAACTTGCAAATGCGTTGCCAGTCTTTAAGATGGGAATTTTTGAAAGAGGGGGGGGGGATTGAAAGAGAGGGAAGGTGGCAGAAGGGGTGGAAGAGTGATGGAAGGTGGAAGAGGGAGGAATGTGAAAGGAGGAGAAGAGGGGAGGAGGAAAGGACAAGAGGGGCCCCCGGCTACCTTAATAACCCGACGAAACATGGAAGTAAAAACACTTCAACGTCAGGTCGATTTTCTGTGTTCGTCGGTCGTCCAGTTCCGGTTCAAGTAAGCCTGCCTATTCATAAGCGGGAACAGCTGCGTGGCTTTACCACCGTCTTAATTTTTTGAGAAATTTAATTGTATAAGTTTGTTCATAGTAACCCTGGTTTTAGTTGCAATCGGATCATAAGATAAACGAAAGGCATAACATAAAAATGTAACAAGACGGCATTGTTTTGCAAGACAATAATTTACAACAAATGGAAAAAAAGTAGTTTTATACCATTGTGAATTTTATACGTCAACACTGGGCCACTGTTCAACAGCAATTATACCACTGAAACAAATTATAAATCACGTAGAACTCGGGGTGTTCTGTTTCATCAAAAGAAAGAACCCGCTCATCACCCAAAAGAAATTGTCTCACACGCATTCAATTAATACTTTATGTACCTTAAAGGTCAGCCATGAACTTTGGCGTCTTTGTATTGTTTATAATCATTAAAATGTTTACATAGCCTGAAAGGCAGCATCTTGGCGAGCAATCCTTTCGGTTTACCTACTAACTATAAGATCAGACACTTATATATACGTGTGTATATGTAAGTGCGCCGTTGTATCAGACGTTGTTAAAAAACTCTCGTACTTTAAATTTTCGACAGATATCCAACACACATGTGACTTACGTTTAATGAAACGTATTACAAAGAAAATTTGCATTATTTTACTGTCAATGTTACTGCTTCTTTTTTTCTCATCACTAAATAACTAAACTAACTAAATAGATAACTCCTATTGATTTACATAAACATGCTGCCGTTTGCATGATCACGGCCGCAAAGAAGTACTAATAATAAATAACACTCAGCCCGATAATGTGATACGTCGGTATCCTCGCAGATAGCGTATTTACTCGCAATACATCTCGACTCGTGACAGTAAATTAGGAAATTTCTGCGGTCGAATCGGACGAACTTAGGGTTCATAAATCAGCGATAAGTTGCGTACAATACTCGCTTAGTGTCCGATCATCAACAAACAAAGCTAGTTCTATTAAACAGTCAGTAATAACAATAGTTAAAATAAAGGCATGGGGACTTATATTCAATTGCAGCATATTTGTGCCTGACTCATCATTACCGCCGTCGAGTTCAACGCCATTATAATGATTTGTGATCTCTCTAATTTGACTACTATTATGACTATTGAGTTCTATGATACATATGGTTTTTATATCAAATTTGTATCGAAACTGTTTTATTTACAACGGTGTTTTCAATAAGTCAACTTTGCTTTTAAATTAGTACTGATAGGTAATTAGTTGTGAACTTTAGACGCTTTATTTTGTGGATTAACATCTGAAGCTATTTTTTTTTTCAGCTTACTACCATGCTCTACTATAACTACAGTGAGGCCAGTGCCTGCCTAAATAGTGTCAGTTGGTAGAAAAAAAAACACCTCGTTCAAGCTTTTTACAAACCCTGTGTGTGAGCATGTATATTCAAACGAGCTCATGAAATTTTAATAATTCACGCCGTACAAGTCTTAAGATTTAAAACGTTTAAACCAGAGAGCTAAAGATCAAAGGCATTACACGGAGCCCAAAACTAAGATAACGGTAATTCGCCGTAAACAAACGAAGACAATGTTACGGATAACATGGAACCAAAACGATAATCACAAGAGTTTAATGTTGAGCATATATCAATTAATACAGTTACAGATACAATGTCGGTGTAACTTCAAAGTCATCCCTATTAGTAAATAATAGTAATAGAAGATCTTTCAAAATGTTGCTAATGTTTTTTATCAACAATGTTATCATAAAACAATAATATAATAACCATAAAATTTGTAAAAGTTAATCCATTTATTTCCTCGCCGTCATTGGTTAACTAAGAGTAAAGAACGTTTAAGTCTAAGAGAATTATGAACACCGACACTGCTTGCTAACCTGGGCAGCTTATATGCAAATCAGGCGCTGTCTCATATGCATTCGCCTTCCTATATCGTAATCAAAGTTTCGCCGCGTAAAATGAATGTCAATACAGAACTCGCTTCTAGGCATTTGATATTCAAGTCAATTGTAGATTGTGCGGTTGTACTTATTAGACTTTTTATAAAAATTTCATTAACATTCTTTTTTCAAAATACACTATGCACTAAATACAATAGGTAATAATAGTTTAAAGTGGAAACGAACACACGATGCAAATAATGGTAAGTAGTTAAAGAGAGTAGATATTGGCGAGACCACAGGGTTTTATATCAGTGAAGAGTTTTATACATTCCTCTTTTTTTAAGTCGAATAAAAATGTGGTAGTCCAGTTGACATAGGTAAATCTATTTCAATTGTCCCAAAACATAGCATTCGTTACTTTTAATGACTGAAATAAATTTATGAATTCTTCGACATATTACTGTCTACAAAGGTATCCTCTCGTGTATTTGTAAAAAAGGGACAGACCTTGCACGCAATATTCATATATAGAATCCATGATGTTCTGGACGAACCGATGCCGTAATGGTATTTTAACAATAAGTGTACATCCAACCAAATTCCTTTTGTGACACGACGTATGTACAAAAAGGAACATCATCGCAAATTGGCAGTGCCATATTTTCCGAGAGATATATTACAAGTATTCCCGACATCACCTCTCGCCATTTTCTACGAACGTACGGCCGAACGGGATACGAATGCCAAGTGCAAAACCGGCGAGATCTGTGCAAAAATATTTATTTATTTACTAAATTCAAACAAAATTTTCCACAAATTTATACGGTGAACAAACTCGCGCTGCGAATGCAGAATAAACGGAACTCGGCGCAAACTAACACCCGGGTAGGTAATACCTAAGGTGACCGAGCGCATTATAAAAAAGCAATAACCTAAATTATTCCGATGGAAATGAATAATAATTACAGTTCATTTTGATCGAGTGTAAAGAATTTGCACGATTTCTCATATTGAGTTTATATTTATTAACAATAATGCTCTCCGTCAATTCTAAGACAAGAAATTGGAGTATTTTTGTCAAAATGTGACTGTAATCCATTAGTGTTAAGCTGTGCTTAAGTTGTGTGACTTTGCTCTTAAGAATTTCGGCCCCATGTATTTTTATTACCTTATTCTAATATTACGAAAAGCGAATCTATCTCGTCGATCTATCGCTCAGTTGTTTTAAGAGAAATAAAAAGTTATACACCAACACATGCAATTTCGGAATTCATATCATTAATAACACACAAATCCTGCAAAAAATTCGCGTATAATAGTTGTGTTTTCATATACATCTTACTAATTTTTGAGTAAGCACTAATTAAAAAAAACTATTGCAGTTATTTAAAGAAAAAACACGTTAACGTTCAAAATCTAAGAGCACATGATTAAAAACTACGCGTAAACATATAATTAAAACAAACGAATCTGCAAATAGAAGTTTCATCTACTAGCGGTGGGAAGGATCATCAACATTTTTAATAAGAGCTTTGCATGGGGGAAAATATTTACCCTCGTTTATGTTTCATGTGTGTATATTCCAAAAGAAGTGATTACCGAGTGGTCTACCGTAAGCAAAAATTAGCATGCATCAACTTTACAAGAGTATTGCATTGACCTAATTCAGTTTTCCCCGTTAAATATTAATAAATGTTGTAATGTACCAATTAAATTATAAAAAGCTGTTCATTTCAAAAGGCGATACAGTTCATTTGAATGAAGCATTCAATTTCGAAAAATATATGTTTAAAATGAAAGTCAAGAGAAAAAAACTTTATACTTATAATATAGCCTTTATTTTATATTTTGTTTATATTATTCTGCCTTTATAGGCACCACTATTCGTATAAAAGTATTTTTGCTCGGTACCAGTACTCTTTAATTTGAGATATAAATTCCATTAAATATAATCTAACTAAAATAGAAATAAAATACATCTATTAAAATTTTGAGGAATATACATACGAGTACATGTCATAAGAAACGACGCAATAATAAAAGCTAATCCCAAAAGAACTAGCCAAGAATAGTTGAAGACAACAGTAAACCTTAACGAATTTTTTCCAGATCATGCAAGCTCATACAAACACGTTGCTTGTAATAATCACTCATTTAGTGGACAATGTTAGTTTTCCGTCACGTTCGCCTTTTCCGACAGTCTTTTCCGTTGCCCCCTTCGATATCCTATTTCGGGCTCTATTCCAGTAAGTATCATTACTTCTCATGCAGCTGTTACACTTTACGATGGAACTTGTATTATGTTCCCAGCACCGAGAACTCTTATGGCGGATACTCAACACTATTCGCACATCCAATTATTTATTTTCAATTTTAATAGGAACGAGAAAATTTATATACTGTAACTGCCTTTCGCCTACGGCTCCGCTCGCGTGGACTTTTATTTCTGTCACTGTCCTTTGTTCTCGTAATTTCTCTGTGGAAAAAGTTACCTTTGTAAAAGTAACTCTCCGTCTTGAAAACAAGAGAAATCTTGCCGATTCATATTCCGTCCCCCTTCTGTACAAATGCAGGAAAACCGATAAACTAACTAACTCACTTTCGCGTTTACAATGTTATTAATATCATTGGTATGAGATTCGCTATAGCGAATGAATTTAAATTTACGAAGAGACGTTGTGTTATTTTTCGCAATTTGCGTCGGATCACAGGTAGAGCTACACCCTGCTTTTTGTTCTCTACGTCTGTCGCGAGTTGAAAAATCCTTGTCTTGGTAAGATAAAACGTTTCATTTATTGTACCGAAGGCTGACGAATGTACGTTTACGGATCAGTGAAAGGACTGTTTGTTAAAAGAGTTGGCCTGAGATAACATAAACAGAATAGTAATCTCGGGGATCATTTTAAAGTAAATGTAATCGAAGAACCTTATTTTTACTTTTCTATTTACTGGATCGCATTATAGCCAATGAGAGGGACCCCCTTATCGGCTTTTATGTTAAAATACTCTATTCTGTAAAGCGATTCCACATTTATGTGGATAACAATGCCCTTTGTTTCCTTTAACTAGTAATTCAACGTCGCTATTATATAAATTGTCTTAGAAACAAAACAGAGGTTTCGGGCAGACAAAAGAATGTTGTTTATACTGCAAAAAATTTTAATGGACAATCTTCTTGTGCATGCAGTTGAGAGTAATCTTATTTAATTTTTTTTTTTATTTTGACTTTGACTATAAAATTTCAATGAAAACGACCTCTCGCACCTTTAAACTTTACGGGGTAAACAAATATAGTCAGTGGTGTTCACGATTCTACAGCGAGACTCGAACTTGCAACCCAAGATTTAACGTTCCAACCATTTGTCACGTAATACCTCCATAAATAATTATGCACCATTATTATATATAAACAGCACTTCATAACGACAGTTAGTATTGCGTAAGCTTACCGTGGTGAAATGAACATTATTTGACAAAATAACTATTTCACACGAAAATCCTTTGATAGCGTTTTTAATCTATGGCGGCAATTTATGCTGGAAATATTATTCATGCATGGCTTACGTAGCTCATGCTCGCGTTACACTTTTATAGGCAACGAGAATTGACGGATACATATAATAACTATGATCAATGTGCAGCTGCTAAATCCTCGTACTAAATCAAATTTGATGTTTAGTAAAGTTTTTTTTTTTAATTTTGTATACATAATATTGAGTTAAGATCTAACAAACTTGATAATTAATTGATCCTCCTTTTTACCATTATAATTTATTTCCTATGTCCTTCATAGCATTTACATCAAGCGAACTCTTACATATATACCAATTAAACACACGGCAGAATATCCATTTCCCTTAGTTATCTCATGGCCTTATAAACTAATTGAGATAAGCAAGCAACTATACTTCGATATAAATTATTGACAAATTCCAAAAGTTTTAAACGTCATAACAATAAATCTTACTTACAGTAAATTATGAAACCTCTGTCACATTGTTTGAAAACATTTACTAAGGCCTAGAACAATGGGACTTTTGCAAAGCACTAATGAAAATTGCGAAACGTCCATTACGCGAATGAATTTTTCATGTGTGGTTAAATCATCATTAATATGAAATATTGCTGGAGTCGGACAAAAATTAAATTTCGCCCAGCGTATATCCAAAGTGGGCGTGTTAACGATTGGAGTAATTAAGTAATCGTGCATCACTCATCGAGTGACAATTGACAAATAGGTATTAATGTCCCGCCGGACTCAATCAACTTGGGACGTGAGTTAAGTGACGTCCGCACGCAAACCCATCGATTTATTATCGGAACGATTGGTTTCTTAGCCAAACAAACAACCATTCAAGGGGCTAGGGACGCCTGTCAATATCTATGAGATGGAAAGAATCATGTGACCCGGCTTAGTGTGATGGGGCGACACCTACTTTAAGCCAATATCGTATTTTTATACCATCGTATGGTTACTGGTAAATCAAAATACGTGGAAACTAAACTAATTGAGTGGCTTGTATATGGGATAACTATTACGTTGTATTAAGACTTAATATAATGTAACTGTATTTTAAAAGACTTTCTCGCCAGGTCTTCTAAACAGAACTGCCTTCCGAGCCGGTAGTGGCTTCCTCACGAACAAAATGTAAAAGTGACGATTGTGAAGGTCTATTTGAATAAATATATTATGATTTGTATATCGTAGAGAAAATATTAATTAATTTGAAGCCTCTGTTCTGTGTAAAATTGCCCTGATTAAATTTAATACTATTTACTCAACTATTCATTGAATAATTTAAGCATTCAATAACAAGAAAATAATAATAGAGCTGTTGATGTCCTTAAATTAGGAATAGTCATATATTAAAAGAAATAATTACTGTTTCACAACAATGCTTGTTTGAAAGTTAATACAACTAATTTTGTTCATTAACAAAGTAGCTTGACGAGAATTAAAATTAGAATTAAAAAAATTAGCACTTTAAAATTATTAACGAAGATCATTTATTAACGAAGAAATCACAACACCCATTTTGCAGAGCAATATTTTTTTTAAATTTATTAATAACTTTTAATGCCCTACACTTCTGTACATTTACTTGATACCATATTTAAATACAATCCTTGTATATAATTGAGACACGTGTTGGCCTTGCAGCTTTTCTCTTATTCTTTAGAATGTAAATAATTAAGCCAGTGAATTCATAAATATTTTTCTTATCGTGGGGTTAACGAGTATAAGACGTGAAATCGCTCCCGGCACAGTTGTTGGCGTGAAAAGAATTTTTCCCTAATTGTTGCATTAAAAGATTACGGGATTAATTAAAAAAAATTCCCATTCCCGCAATTCGTGATACTGTAAAAAAAATCCAGTAACAATCACTGACTACAAATCCGTTGGTAGAGCACTGTACATACTAATCGGATATGGCACGGGTTTGACACTCGAGAATGGGTACCGAAAAAACCTCAACGTACTTTTATTAGCACTGGAGATCACAAGAACGGACACCGCGGAGCACTCGGTTGTGGCGCATTCTGCGATTCGAAATTTCGCGGGGTCTAAATTCGCGGTACGTAGAACCGCCAGCGAGACGCGTACTCACCCCGCGGGCCGGAGCGTCACTGGCCGGCGCACCCCGCCCGCCGTCACGCGCAACAACGCAACCACAATATACCTCACTAACCTAAAGACTTATTTCGTTTCACATATTTCATTTATGAAATACTCTATGCATATAACATACATAAATCTGCTACCGACTCGCGAGGATCTTTAGACGCTCTCTTGGCTTCATTGACTCAACGCGAGGAGAAAGGAAAAAATTACAATGGCGCATGTATTATTTCTGATTTTATAGGAGGCGGAATAACTTAATACCTTCAGCAATACCAAACATGCCACTTCATGTCACGCATGTCAAATTTCTTACTCGTTCGTTGGCGTTTCGTAGACATTCTCCAAAATAATAATAATAATATTAACATTTTAGATGCACGCAATTACATAATATCGCACTAATTGATCACTTCGCAACCTGTCTATAAATATCGGATATTATTAAACAGAACATCAAACAAAGAGAAAACTTTACTAGTAATATCCACAGAGTAGGTACGCACAATCACCACTACGACTTCGTATTATTAATTTCATTCAATATTGATAAATGAATGAAAAAAATCTCAAACTCTTTGCGGCTTCTTAACTTTCGATTTTAATAAAAATAAACTGAAAGGAGCAAAGCCCGAGCCGTACGCTCATAGGTATACGTATCAAAAAGGTAAAGTTAAGAACAAAGCCTGTCGAAAATTCATCTGGTTAATTCGTAAATATTTTATTCACGGTACCGGTGCGTTATGACAGCGCTAAATTAACGCTGGGATTAAGAGGCACGCTAGATTAGGTCGGCAGATTTGCGTCCAGCGTGATTGCACGCAAAGCGATCCATGCATATTACAACTCAACCCCGTAAATGTGACCATATTCTCAAAGTTAATTAAGTCCATTTGCCCGTTACAATATCAATTATCCCAAACACAAATACCACTGTTATGTCTCATTCATCAAATTTGTGTAAACGTCGAAAGTTTGCAAACGTAGAATCGACTTTTTCAAACAACGAACAATCGATTAGACTTTGGTAAATGCCGGGTGTAGAATTTGATTATCAGGCGCATCATAAAACGAGATACGGAATGATAAATAATTTTTGAAAAATTATCTCTCGAATCATCAGGAGCAAATCGGTGATTGCACAGGATTGTGACGTTGTCTAATTTTACAAGTTATATAATCCAAGCTATATAATCCAATAAGAAGACTTTACAAGATATATAACCAAACTATTTCAAGGTATTGTGATCACGATCTTGACCTATAAATGATTATATCACATCAATATGAATGTTCAGAAATGATAGCGACAGTATAAAATAACTGTCACAACGTGATAAAATACAACTCGTATAGAGAATGAATGGTATAACCTTAAAATCACTTGTTTAAACGGAGTTAATCAACACCGGCGACTTAAAGTGTTTGCTCGCCAAATACCTCCTTCTTACCCTCGGATTTTACGCGCCGCGTACTCCGTGTTATTTTCAACGTGAAAGCCCACGGTCCAGTGTAAATAGCGCTCCATTAGACCCGACGATCGCTTGTCAGAGTTAGACGTTTCCTCTGTGGGGGTGGAAACAATGCGCTAGACGCTTTTTATAGCGCCGGACACTACTTGCTGTGCTTGTAAACGTGGAGCGATATGCGTCGACACACTAACCAATGTCTAGAATTGTCTATTGGACGAAAACAATCTATGGCAACATAGATTGTTTTCGTCCAATAGACAGGGAATACTAATAAAATATCATTATCTTCCCTCGCCGACATAGCGCGCTCTAAAAATTTTCTACGTTCCTTAGCGTCCACACGTCTCGGCGAGTTTTATTGAGTTTTTAATTTAATTGTACCATCCAGGTATACATCAGGACACGTATTGCAAAAGTTAAACTCTAGAAGCGTTCCCTTGAAAATACTCAAACTATTTATTATTGGATAAATAGTTTTCAAACAGTTTAAGCTCGTAATTTTCCTTTTATCCTGACAGTTAGCTGAATCGTTTCTCTTTAAATCTTAAATGGAAAAATTTCTACGTAAATATTTTTCTGGAAATAGTATTAACGGAAAAGAAATAATAATCTTCATAATTAATTCGAAAATGCCGACATGAAACTGATATATTAACTAGTATTTAACATATCAGATCGTCCTGCCGAAGTCAGGCAAGGACCGACGATTGCCGACGAGCTACCGTCCCATAACGCTACTGCCGCACGTAGC
>DWHO01001928.1:0-14263 GCA_018247575.1 Eurytides lysithous rurik | reverse complement strand
TTGTAAGATAGAAATATCTTTTGTTATAAGGGCATTTTACATACATAAATTTTACGCGGACACACCCAGATCCAAAACTAATATCTGTAGTTCGTACAAATATTTGCCCCGGGTATTGAACCCACGACCAGCGACGCCGGAGCCAATAGCTTAGCATCTGCTCCAAACGGTCATCAATTTCTCAATTTCTATTCTATATCTCTTCTATACTTTTAGAAGCATAGACTTATAGAAGTATCTATACTATTAATGGTGGATACAATACAAAATATCTTACAGGCATTTTGCCTACTGCTGAATAAGTAGTTGGTGGACCCTAACTGCCATTTCACCATAATCTTTTTCGCTCGTTCTGATCTACTTTCATCATTTTTCAAATTAGTCAAAACTGTTTTATTGATCAATCCTCAATACTCTAATAACTTACTCCTAATCCTCTCTACTCCGTAATTACTTATATGCCGATCTTCCTCCACTTCTTCATAAATGTCATCTATTTTATCCGTAAAAGGGTGACCAGAGTTGCTTTTTGACATTAAAATTTCCGGAATGAAAACGCGTTAGATCCATAAACGTCCCAAATTTATTTCTCGGCTTCTATCGCCTTTTCCTTTCTATACTAAAACTTTAAGTATTACGAATTTTTGTATTAGATTCTCATTTTTGCGTATACAAAAACTATGGAAAATGGCGGGAAGCTGTTTAGTTGTATTTTTTGTTTTTTAAATTTTATGTATTTAATGGTGGTATTACAATTAAAGAGATTTTATTACAACTTGATACACACAAAATATGAAAATACTTCACCGGCTTAAACAAGCCAGTTTAACTCTCAATCCCAAAAAATAATTTAAATTTTTACCAAACCTTAAAATCTACATGAAACGGACAAACTAACAAACTGTTAAATTTTCAAGGACTAATACTCCTAACTATAATGTTGTTGTCATGTTTTTTTTTTTATCAGGGTGGAGTTATGCTACGAATTCGGGCCCCTGGCTAGTGTTTCGCGTCGCATTCGTGGCGAGACCGGACCGGGGAATAATGGCGCGGGGGGCGTAGCGCCCACAGTCCCCGCCGGGCCTCCTCTAGACGGCGCTGCCGGCCTGCGAGTACTTAGGGCGCTTCGCTTTCCTGGATCGCAAGAAGGCAGACAAGAAGATGCCGAAGAATTTCTTGGTTGCCTACTAAACTCGCTTAATGATGAAATGCTCGAGGTTAATGTTGTTTCTTTCCGACTTCTGTTTTTCCATCATATATTTCTCTTTCAATACTATAGTTTTCCTATGCCTCTCACTGGAAGCAATTGATACTTTGATACATATAACTTTTGTGATATTGGTAATAGAAATACATTCACAGCTTGGAAATTTTCGTTACTTCTAACCTAAGGTTTGCACATTTCATTTGTATTATTTTGCCTTCAATTAGTAATTTTCTAGCTTTTGTTGACTATGTCAATACTCCAAACACTGAACCATTGTCATTTGAACTGGTCGCATCTTACTACCTGAAATTCTGAAATCTAGTGAGGAAGTGTAGAAAAGTTTGATATTTTACAATACATAATACTCTTATTTAATTGTGTTATAACTTTTTTCAGCTCATGAAGCTGGTGGAGCCAGAAGAGCCCAAAGACTCAACCCGTCCTAATGGTGTTGTTGCTCAAGAACAACCTCCAGAGGAAGATGATGACAATGATGAATGGAAGGTAGTTACAGAACTTAGAATAGGTTATACATTTGTGAACTATCTGACCAAACAATATTTTGAATTATAAAGGATTTACACATATGATATCCATACATACAATGATGCCAAATATATTACCTGTTTTCTTTTTCATATGTTTGTGGACATGATAAATAAAAAATATTATTAACAGGTAATGGGACCAAGAAACAGGGGAGCAGTAGAGAGGCGCTGGGCTGCTAGACGAACTCCCGTGGCAGATATCTTTAGGGGAAGAACGCGCCACAGGTTGCATCGTGCTCATCATCACGATGTAACTGATGCTGTTCAACCTTTCTTCACATTGCAACTGGATATTGAGGTTTGTGAACCTTTTGGGACACTGTTTGTCTGAAACAAAAATTATATTTATATTTGTAGTATAAGAGAAAACAGAACATTGTTCTGTTGTTGTTTTCCCCATTTTCCATGTGATTTCTTTTTTTTTTAATTATAAAAAAATTGGTATAAAAACTTGTTAACTTATACTGATGACTTGATACTGAACTTAATAGAATGTTTAGGTTTGATGTATACAATGAAAGGTGCTAATGAATAATACATTTTTATTCATCATTTTTATGCTCATAAAAAAATAATTAATAATATAAAAAAATGCATTTTTAAACTAATAAAAATAGTTAAATATTATTTTCTATGAATATCATCTATCAACAATCAATATGAATTGCTTAAGTGTATATATTATTATTTTAATCATCTTGTGGCAAATGGCCTTGTGTTGGTTGATTGTGGCCTTTTGTGATTAAAAAAGAGACTCATATATTGTTTCAGTAACTTCAACCACTTCATGATTTTCTACATCCTATGTTTTCTTAGTAATTTAGAGTATTTTTTTACTTATTTAGCGTTCCAATACCGTGAAAGATGCTTTGGAGCTCCTGGCCGGTAAAGACACATTGGAAGGTGTATCAGATGCTTGGCAGCAACTGTCCATTGAGGAGCTTCCAGTGGTTCTGTTGTTGCACCTCAAATGCTTCCAACTCGACTCAGATGGACATACAGCAAAAATTGTCAAGAATATTGATTTTCCGATAGACCTGAAAATTGATCAAAGTACGTGATTTTTTACAACTCTGTTTAAGCCATAACTCTATAGATTAGTGTTGTTTTATAGAAAATGTGAATTGTTACTTTAAAATTTCATTTACAATTTGCAAATCATGGTTGATCATTATATTGTTAGTCCTATACAATGATGCAATTTATTTTTCGTCTCTGAATGTGATAAAAATTGTCACATAATTGTTGACACCTAAGACTGAGTTTACTATTTGTTATATTTTATAATAAATAACCGTTGATTTTATTATACTAAATACAACTGATTTTTTACAGAGATAATGTCATCAAAGTTGAAATATACACAGAAGCAACGCCTGTACAAGTTGTTTGCTGTTGTATATCATGAGGGTGTAGAAGCTGTAAAAGGTCACTATGTGACTGATACTTATCATGGACAGGTTGGCTGGATAAGGTAAATCTTTTTTTTATCAAACTATTTCAAACATAAAAATATTTTTTCTGGATTTCGTTTAAATTTGTAGAGAACAAATAGATTTTGTTCCCCGTTATGTTATTAGTTATATAGAAATAAATTCTGTGTTGAAAGGTTTTTTCATTGTTTGTGAGTCAGATTTTGTATTAATTCTTGGCAATTACTGTTCTCTAGTTAATAAATACAATACAAATTTTTAGTAGTTGTTATCTTTACAAATAATTAGCAGGATTAGGTATCCTCAATGATGGTACTTATTTTTCGTCTCCAAAAGTGATTTTCATCACTATCATGTGGACACATTTGACTGAGTTAACATCACTTATATGAAGTCCTAATAAAAAAACAACATTTGTACAACCTGAACTTCATTGTTTACAGGTATGATGATTCAACAGTGACTCAAGTCACAGATGCTCAGGTGTTAAAGCCTAAGCCTCCTAGAATGCCCTACTTGCTTATGTACAGGCGACATGATATGTTGCCTCCTCATAGAGTTGCTGGCAAACCAGAGTAAATCAGTGTGCCTCTGACACTCCGTGTTTGTTAAAGACTATTAATTCAAGTGTTAAACCAAGTGATCACAGTAATAAGAGTATCTAGTGTTTATAGATGTAAATAATCTTATGTGCCTATTGAACTAAATGTTGCACAACAAAAATTTTCCATGTTATATTTGTTTAAGTACATAATGTTTAATGCCTACAATTGGTGTTAATAAGTAGTGGGTTTGTTTTGTATATCTTTTTGTTTGTTCCCTATTTATACTGGAGTGGTGTTTTATTTTCATCTTATGACTTTCCACATGTGCGAGGCCTATTTTTTGTTTTCACTTATCATCTTTTTGTAATATAATGTAAATTACACTTGATAAATTATTTATATTTAGCATTTCTACAGCTGTAAATAGTTCTACTGTATAAACGCAAAATGTTTAAACATTTTGTTACTTATGCCAAAATAAGAGGAAAGGGTATTATTAATGAAATTGATCAAAATTTTAACTCTTTCTAATCATAGAATATGTGCTGATCTTGTAAATATCTTTTTGTATGTGCTAAAGGAGGAGTTGAACAAATTTTTTGGGACCTCAAAAGTGATTAACCTGACTATAAGGTTGTAGAATTCCAATAAAAGAAATATAAAAGGTTTTTTAAATTATTTAAAACTGCCAAAGGTTTTATACTATATATGTTGCAACTCCTCCAAAATTAGATGTTAAGTTTTGGACAATTGGAATTGTGCTATAAGTTAAAGAGAAAAAATGAAAAAAAAAATTGTATTGATAATACTTAATTTATTAACGTAAAACAAAAAAAATTGAACTGATGTAATATACAAAGGTTCCGATGAGTTATTGTGCTATGGAGAATTGTGTGAGTCTAGTGGAGTGAAGGTTGTTTCAAAAAGGGATTGAGTTGATTAATTTTGTGCACTAACATATACACAGTTTTGATTATTTTAAAACTTATTACAACTATATAAGCTGCACGAATTTTTCTATGTGTATATAAATCGGTGCACTTGTAACAATCAAGGTAATGGTTAAATAAGGGGAGATATGATGAATTTGTCCAACTCTGGCTTTTAATTATTTTTTCTAAATTAATATGTAGTAGCGTAATGGTCGGTGTTAGCAATTCAAAAAAATATTACATTTTTTCCTTTATTACAAACAACATTAGTCCAAATGCTATGTTTTGAACATACTAGGCTATAAAATTTTTATCTATAGTGTAAAGATTTAAACAGTTTTCTTCTATAAACATACATCTTTTGAAGAAATATTATTTTTAAGAAGAGTTCATTAAGAGTCAATTATTGATTTTACTTTAAAATATTTTCTGATTTAACCCTTAGCTTACATGTATAGGGGAAGCATATTAATTTTACTCATGAAATAATTTTATTTTAAAACAACTTGAGAAAATATTTAAATCATATAAATGAAACTATTTTCTGGGTTGATAGAATTTATACACATAATCATTCAGAAATAAAAAGTCATACAGTTAAACTGAAATTATGATATACATAGTATAATAATTCCATCCAGTAACCACAAATAACAACTAAATTGTTTGCAAACTATTCAAATTTTGTTCCCTGTATATTATACCAGGCTCCCACAATTTTGTGGGTGCCTGGTTAACAGTGAAATTGGACCTATTTATAGTATCATAAAAATATTAAAATCACTTATCTCCTAATCAATTCGCAAAGTTGAGCCTAATGTCCCAATTCATTATTTATAAGGAGTATGCTTAACAAAATAATTTCTGTATTCCAATGAAACCATGTTTACAGATTTTATCGCCTATAATCTAAAATTAAACTTGACGTTTTAAATACATAAAAACATTAATGGTCAGGGGGCAGTGTCTGTATATATCCTAAAATCAATGTTATCACAGACTACCATCATATTAAATTTAAATAACTTGTCAGATCTGTTAAGCTACAAACTGTGTGTAATGTCGAATAATCGTAAAATAATTTTGAATTTTAAATTCAACGCTATAAATTTGTAAAAATGGTCTTGCTTGAAACAATGTTTGTTTTTATTATTGCTTGAGTAAGACGTACGACACCGGTCATCACGCTGTTGCAACTCGGTGCTCTGACAGACTGAAAGCTAAGCAGCGAGTGTAATGTGCCCTTTGTTTGTGATATGGCGTGTGAATAAATGCTATGATGGATTGTTTAGTGATATAGTTTGTATAATATTGTTATAACTATGTAAGTGTTAAATATAAATAAAATATATAGTCTCGCCGTTGGTTTTAAGTGAGATGTGGTCGGTTTGTAATAGGTGAAACGGCTCGAACTTTTCCCTTTGGAATTGAGACATTATGATTTGGAGTGTCCAAAATATGTATGTGAACGCAAGAAATGCGGTTGGGTATACTAAATTCTATATTAAGCTAATGTATATATGTTTTTATAACGGACTAGTGATTTATAAGGAGCATAGCTGAGCTATCATAGATCCAATTAACCATCTTAATATATTGATAATGAATTGTTTGATCTCACCTCGATGTTGTTGTTTGGATGTTAATCACATTATGTGGATGTAAATTTCCCTCTCCCCGAGGCAATAATGTAACAATGCCTTAATTTGAACGCAAATAATTTGCAAAATAATGTGAAAGTAATCGATAAATTATATTGTAATTGTAAATCCAAAATTGCTGCTTCGTAGAGCTTTTATACTAAAGCGTTAAGATTAATCCTAAGCTGTACTGGTCGAGTTTAATATATACATATATATGTATATATTATTATTAATACAAGAAACTGGTCGGTAAAACTAGTGTGAGCTGTTAAGTTTGCTTTAAACTGTATACATTTATTTCTTTACCTAAAGCCCTTTTTTATTTGTAGCACGGTGGTTTATTTTTTTTTTAATATTTGGATTATGGGTTACTAATAATGGTATGTCACTCAATAGAGCTATGTACGCAGTAATTAGATTTTAATTCTTATCAAACTTACAAGATGTAGTGTCGTGTTTCAGCATGCGTTAAAGTGTAGTCATTCTGCACAGCGATATAGCAATAAGCTCTAGCGATAGGAATTATAATGCTATGACGCAATGTCGCCTATGAATAATTACTTTCCCTTTAATACTCCCATCGTCTAAAATGAGTAAACTAAACACCGGCTACCTCTTATAATCCAGTATTTATTACATGAATACGAAATAGTTTGGTTTTTAATTCTGTTTCGAAAAGCCAATCTATATTGCCACCTCGGTTTATAAGTTGAATGAAATTTTAAAGTGTCTTCAATATATGAAGTATTTATGTACAAGATGTTGCGTCATCATAGATTTAAACGAACTCTAGTTTTAACTGATTAGTTACGGATTAATATTGAAAGTAAAACGAATTTATATAAAAATATGTATATGTAAACTGGTACTACGACATAGAGTAGGACTTTTTGTTTTTTTTTTTATTCGTTCTTTTTTTTGCCTTTAACATGGGCGATGTTCGTCGATCGGTTGGTTGATTTCTATCCCGCGAGATTGTTTTTATTATGCGTAAGACTGAACGCAGGGTTCCCGAATTTGGTTAACTTTTTTTTTGTGTAATTTTAAAAATAGAAGCAGCACATTTAGCTTGTAAGTTTCTCTTGTAACGAATGCTACCTTTAATTAAGTGTCGGCGTGTTTCGTATTTATTGGGGATGTATTTGCACGTTTCTAACGTCAAGCGGGTCAGAAGGGCTAAGGGATATTGAGTGCGCCATCCAGTTGCAATGACATAGATAATGCTTGGATTGCAGGCCCCATGACCCTTTTGGGCGGACAAAACCCCATGGCGTTTTTGTCCCGTTGAAGTTTTAAAAGCGCCTAATTTAGCTGACGTTAACATTTATAATCATTGAACGATCCTTTCGCAGTTGGCTGTGACATTACCTAGGACTTTCTAACGTTATAAATGAATGTTGGCAACGATTTATCTAAAACAAAACCATCAGTGACAGTTTCGTTTTAAATAAATCTATAGTTTTATGCAGTAGGCGCATATTTTTTTATAAATTATGTTTATGTGTAATGATTCAGAGTTATTTAAGTCTAGGATTTCAATTCGAGAGGTCATTTTTTTTAAATGCGAGAATAGGTTATTCTATAAATTATATTTATTAATTAATGAACGTTCCTGAGTATATTTTATTGTAATTATTAATTATATGATCAAAGTAGTTTTATGAACTTTTTTTTTGTATCTAACCAGTTTGTGCAGCTTTATTTTCAGAATTACTTCGTTCACTTAAATCTATAATCACATTTATAACTTTAAAAACGACAACCTTCCCAATTATGCCTTTGCCGACTTTTATTTTTACTAGATTAAGATTGTTTTAATTTTTTCGATTACTTTGAAAAAGGTTTTTCGGTTAATTGATTTTGGTCTGCGTGAAGGTTGTTTTTTTTTTTCTGTATATTTTATACTGATAGCCATAATTACCAACCTAAATGTGAAGTTAAATTTAGATACGAGTATAACGAATCGTTTACGTTGTAAGCTATTGTTAGGACTACGCGCTTTAGTGTCGTGACTTACTGTTTGCACAAAGGATTTCTGCGAATTGCTTTTCAAGATTAGTTTGTAATATTAAATGGCATGCAATAATTTTCCCTCATTAATCATGAAGACTACAAATCGACTGAAACATTCAATATGACTTTGTGAAGAGATGTCTGTCTAGTGCAGATCTAAATTTTTGTAATTTTTATAGCTAAAAACGAGTTTTGTTAAAAATTATAAAATCGACTCTGATATTATTGCGAATTCGCTAAACTCTCCGATCTGAAACCGGCAACAATTGCAGAGAATTAAAGTAAATTGATCGTCTGTAAAACAATAACGAAAAACTTCATCGGTCTATCTACTTAGTGTGTAATGTATGTAATATGCTTATCGATTAACTATTAATTATTATTTTTATATGAGAAGTTCTAATTTAAGTTACGGTTAATTTTAGTGATAAGATCCAAGGCTGTATTAAAAAGGAGTGTTTTTTTCCCCCCTCCGTGATGAGACGACGCTGGCAAAAGTCTCTGTTGAACCCAATTCGGATGTGTCTCTTGAAAAAATACTCCTTCGGCCGTGACAGCGTCAAGTTGTGTACAAACGACCGACTTGCTCGCTCTGACGCGGCCATCTTTATAAGTTGTTAATATATGCGTGTATGACTAAATAAAAAAAAAATATCCTTTATTTTGGTAACAGATTGGTGTTATGAAAATTTGTGAATAAAATACGGTGTCATTCTGTAAAAAATAAATTTTTATTCTGTTCCGCCCGTCATTTCCCTTGTGTGACCATAATAGGAAAATATTAAAAATAAAATAGCAATCATAATCTAATGATGAAATGAAAGTGAATGAAAAACTATGATGATCCATACAATTAAGATTTAGAAAGTAATAAATTAATTTCGTACGATATGTCTTCGTCGAAAGGTAATTTTATTGGAAAAAAAACAATCCTGAAAGGAAAGACAGTACAGTAAACCTACACGATAGATAGGTTCCGCGTTATATGAAAACGTGTTGTAGGAGTATTCCCGTATATAAAAATACTTTATAAGAGTACCGTGCTACAGGGCCGTTTACTGTATTTGCCGTAATAAAAAAAGTTCAGTACACAAACAATAGTGCGAATAGTTGATATCGTATAATTTTTTTAACAAAGCCGTTTTCAAAGGCATCTTTACAAATAAAAAAAAGATACTTGACATAATTGCCGAAAGTTGAATAAAAACGATAGATTACCTACAAAATAAAAATATCTCGAAATGGCAAGCGACCAAATGATATTTGTTGATAGCATTGAACAAAAAAAAAACTACGCGTCTTAATTCAGATTTTTTTATTGTCTTCCATTTTTGAACACCATAATTTATCTTTTAAAAGGGTTTATTTTATCTTATATAATAAATATGAGTTTCTTTTTAAATATTTTTCATTTGACGTCATGCACAATGTTCTGTAACAAAAAGTATGGTAAAGGCTTATTTCTTATTTTATAAAATCCTAAATAAGAAATAAAATAGAGACTAAAGCATAATATGCAGAAATACTAAATAAAAATGTAGAAAACTATTTAGTTTTCTACATTTTTCATATTAAATCTGTCTGTGTAGTTTGGTTTAAGAAAAAATTTTAAGTGTATTAAGATTCACTGTATTTCTAAATTCAGAAGACAACACAATCATCTTGATTCACTGTTATATTGACATCCAATTAAAGTACATTTTAGTTTCTAGCCAAATCGATGAAATTTTACTTACACATATTTAAAAAAAAAGCATTCGTGATTAGCAATTTTTTTTTATAATGACATCATTAAACCAGACCTCACAGAAAATCGGCGTAAAGTGGAAGTGTTTGTGCTTCCGTGCTTTGTCTGGTGAGTAAGGTGGCCGGTGATCGACTCCTCTCCCTCTCCCTCTTTCCCTCCCTTATACTCCTCCTCTCTCCATCTTTGAAAAATATCCCTCCTTAAAGCCCTTCCCTCTTTCAAAAATTCCCCCCCTTAAAATGCTGGTGACGCATTTGCAAGTTCTGTTACAAATGTTCATGGGCGACGGTGATTGCTTACTATCAGGTGAGCCACTTGCTCATGACTGCTACTACTCCATAAAAAAATAATAGAAAAGAAAATACAAAGTAGGCATTTTTTGTTTGCTTACCGAGTAGGTAAAGAGCAAACGGCTTACCTGATGGTAAGTGATCACCGCTGCCCGTACACATCAAACGACTTGTAAATACGTTGCCAGCCTTTAAGATGGGAATAGTCTCTTAGTCATAACACATTCACATTTGTGTATATTCACCGTTGATTGAAAATAAAACAAGAAAACTCACCCTTACTCTGCACCTAAAGACGAAGTAGAAGGCAGCGAATATTGGAATAGCCATGATGGTCAGCAAAACAGATATCGTGCCGACAGCGGTTTCTAGTGTTGACAGTGAACCCACAGAAGTCAACATAATTATCTTAAAGTAGAAAATAAACGTAAGTTTATTCGTCACATAGTGCTTTGCGACGTCTATGTTACAAAGTATTTGATTTAATCCACCTCATAGTTAATCAACTTAAGAACAAGTGTAACCTTAAGAAATTATATTTCCCTTTCATCGTTTTTGTTTATGGTTTAAATCATGGTCATAAAAACAGCTTTTGCTCGCTACTCATCGCGCTTTAGTATTTATGTTTATGAAACCTAAATATCGGCAATAGAGACCAAGTCTAAAATTCATCATATATTTTTGTTTAACTTTTAATCTTTTTAAATAATTACAATATTCTTCAAACCTCTGAACAAAAAATTAAGAACGATGCTTGGAATACTTTGTGTTAAATATATAAACATATGTATATAAAAATACAATATACTTTGTAGAAATTAAAATAGAAAATATTGTTTATAAGTAAAACTGCATCCACCAAAAAGTTGCATGTATCACATCACTCCGATGCATTGTTATTTTAATCACGAAATATGTTACGCACTCGCACTCGCACGTTACGATCGCATAAAGAATGTTGCAAATTTGGCCCTTTCTCTTAACGGACCGATAACACAATCTTTTAACACCAGGTTTCTTTTAAGATTGAGACGCGCAAGTCGTACCTTGCGATAAGCGGTACTTACTAACTAAACAGTTACAAACTCTGCTCTACGTTTGCCACCCGGAGGCTTTGGACGACATTACATTCAGCCTTGGCCAAAAGTATTGAGCATTGCATATATTTTAGGCGTATACAAAATAAGAAACAAAAAAGGTTTATTTCGTTTGGTGAGAGTTTAGAGAAACATATGGAAATCCAACTTTTGCACAAGGAAAGGATATCACAAGTAGAGCTTTCAAAAACTGTTCGCACCAATATGCTAGTAAACGACTCACTAGATTATATAAAAACAGGCCTAGAAGCGAACGTAAACTTATATATAAACACTGTGATGCAAATTACTCAGAGTCGTTAAAAAAATAGAAAAAAAAATTGATATATCGATGCCGTGTTTTCATTATAAATTAACAGACAAATGTCTACTCGAACCGTCCGTAGAAGACTCCAGGAAGCTCGTTTGAAAGACTGTAAAGCCAGAATCTGATATCTCTGTATCTAATAATAAGGCCCATTCATACCGAGATTCAGATATTCTCGGTACCTGGGTATAAGAAGAAAATTGGTCAAATATCGATTGAGACTAGTATGTCGATTTAATAACTTGATAAACAACATTAACTTGAAAATAAAATGCAGAGCAAAAAATATTTTAATTTGACCAAACAGCGTTTAGCCCATTTCAGCCCGCACGATAGCATGGTTCAGACAAAACTCCATTCAACTTCTTGAGTGCCCTGTCCAGTCTCCAGACCTTAACTCCATAGAACATGTATTGAGTTTATTAAAAAACAAAGTCAGGCGCCACATTATAAACATCAAAGAAGCGCTGAAACTCCACCTGCGACAAGAATAGAACGCAATATGTCCTGAAAACTGTAGAAAGCTTGTTAGCTCTCTACCGAAAAGAATTTATGGAGTAATTGAAGCAAAGGTTGTGGACCCATAAAATATTGATTATGTGATAATAAAATAAGGATGGGATTAAATTGTTTTATTTCCTTGTACCATTCCTCGAAAATGTAATGACATCATGGGTGTTCAATACTTTTGGCCAAGTATGTACAGTAATTATAATCTTTCCCTGCAAATCGGAACAAGATTGTACTTACACAATACTGTTTAACACATAGGTTCCCAACCTTTTATGCAGTATCGCCTTACCCTTTACAAGAAACAACAATTCCAACGTCCCCTTTTAGTTACTCGTAATCATACCAATTTTATAACTTCGTCTCGTTTATCTATTAATAATTACAAATTAATAATATATGATAATAATATATATAAATATATTCAAGGTTCCTAGCGCCTATATATATATAGGCGCTAGGAACCTTTAGCGCTAGACTAACGATGTGATGGCTCCAGGAACTATAACACTATAACTCTACTCTTGCTCCTACTACTATAACACGCCTTGGCGTTGACTACTTCAGTGTAAAATAATCAATCTACTACTAGTTACCAAAAGCACAACGGGTGCAGTGGCCCAGCTTATCCTCATAAACACGCAAGGGTACTCTCCTACTGCGAAGTAGACTTCCTCGCAGAATGTAGTCTGCCCGTATACATACGTTATGACCGTCGCAACTACCCCTGCTATGGGCACACGCACTTTAGACACCGGCCATTTCATTATAAAGTTGATAACATAAAGTCCACCCTGTAATAAGAAATCTTCTATCTATACTATGATATATAATCAATATTTAGACGTCCAAATGGTGATTGCATGTTTGTTTACTAAAAACTCGATAACGCCTAAAAAGACAAAAGAAAAAGAGATCACTATAATTTATTAAATTATTTCGTTGATTATCATCTACTAAATAAAAAGATATAGCAAATAATTCAAACCTGAGTACACAGCGTCATAATGCCAATAAAACAAAACAATATACAAATCAGTACGAGAAAGGCCCACGTTATTTTTCGCATAGAATGACCCGTAAACGTCGACATTATAGTTTGCACCAGCAATGCCTGTAAGAATAAAATTATGTGGTGAAGAAAATGCAATTGGAATGTAGCATAAAGTTGTTTCTCACTGTGATCAAATGCTAGGGGCCGGTGCCATTTATTATAATTTCACATTTACCGTCGTGGACAATGCCACCACAAAAAGGGCAAAGAACCCCAGGGCCGCCCAAAACTGGCTACCCGGTATTCTAGCAACGAAGTCAGCCCATAAAATCATCGACGAAGAGGAACCTGGGGAGAAAGGAAGCATTAAAAATGCACTGAGATAAAAATGATGAAGGAAGGAAGACAAAATTCACGAACGCACGCAGCATAAGCCAACAACAGTATGTTAAGTGCACAAAAAAGTACAAAGATCTTAAGAAACTGAAACAAATTTCCTTTAATTAAGACACGTACTAGTTATCGAAACTATATTGACTAAAAAATTTCTACTTGAGGAAGGAAAGTTGTGCAACGAATTGCCTAATCACATTAAACAAATTAAAAGTATAAACAGTATAATATATACACAAATTACATACTTGCGAGTGTAACAAAAGGTAAGTCATATCTATGGAACGCTTGAACAATTTAATTATATTATGATAATATATAATTTTAATTTTTTCTAACCGTCTCATTTGAAATGAATGTTCCGTTCTTATGAAATTATTCTCATAAGACTTCTTTAAATCTAACAACGAGGATAAAGCAACAATTATTTAGCATAATACATTAGCATTTATATGATGGTCTTTTTCAGAGTCCTCCCGGAACATCAGTAGTGCCCAGAAGATTTTTCTTTTTATCTAATAAGTCGTTCGTTTCTTTTTATCTAATAGTCGGCATTTGACAGATTTTGAAAATGTGAACAACGCTCTCTCTATGGTTGTTCATT
>DWHO01001927.1:0-14265 GCA_018247575.1 Eurytides lysithous rurik | reverse complement strand
TATATATATATATATAATATGTATTACGATTAATCGGCATTATACTTTAAAGGGATATTCTTCGGCCATACCTTTCCCTCCCACTCTATCTATAGAAATAACAACTATAATATCTTCCACATTATCATAACACAGTAGAAGTTCTGACTATCATCAAACAAATGAAAAAGAACCTAATAATATTGTTGTCACATAATATACCTCATATATAATCATAATTGTCAATTATCACCAACAACAACAGTCATCAATAACTGTTTTGCTTTATTCTTGCATGTTAAGATACAATTTTATAAAATCAAATATATCTGTTACATTGAATATAATATAAAGAGGACATTAAAAACAAACTTCTCTGCGTGTAGCATCATACGGATGAAATCATCATTGATAAGTGGCAACCGCAAAATATTCAAATGACTCAAGGATAACCGTTACATTATTACCATTAATGACAAAGCCCATTAGAAGACAGACTGTTAGAAACTTCTAAAATTAAATCTGTTTTTTTATATTGTCAGAGAACAGAATATGAAGAGGTTCATCGAAGGCGTATTTTCGATTTTTAATTATTTACTTAAATATTTCTATACTTTCACAAATGATATATTCTATAAGATTTATCAATACTCATAATGGTGAAATATTGCGAATGAACAAAATAACTTCTATTTTTCACAGCTTATGCGCATTATGAAGTCTCACCTAGAGCAAGCTGGTTTAATTAGTATTTTTCTTTCTCAGCGTCAGCTTTTCCTAACTGAGGCTGTTAATTAAAAAATATTTTTGAGTCATCAAAGTATTTATCTTTACACTAAGTAGTATTCTACTTAGTGTACAGATATTACATTTATTTTTAAAAAGTATCACAAGCACTAAAAAATACTCTAACAAGCAAGACATTAGACGACTATAGACACTTGAATATTTTTTTACAAAAATTTGACTATGTTTAAGTTAATGAAATCACAAAACATTACCATACCATACCATATCACAACCAACAGTTCCTATTAGGGTTATGATGCTAGTTTATTTAGGATTATTTCAAAAAATAATTAAATTACGACATGGTAACTATCACCCCCTCAATGCATACCATAGATAAAATATATAATTAAATACAAAATAATAAAAAAATAATTACCCTATTGACGGCTCTCAAAACAACGGCCAGTTTCTGTCGCTGACCCTCCTCTGACTGAGTAACTTCAGGCACATCCAGTTTAGTTTCTGTCAACTTTTCCAGCAACTTCTGTAAGACCTGACCGTCATACAGGTCCTCACTGATGTCCTTAACAATAATTCTCTGCATTGCCAGCTCATCATTAATCCAATCTATCAATACTTGTATCAACTCCTTAACCCTGGGATCTTCTAGCGACCTTGGCTCAATGATAGCTCTCTCTTCATTGTCATCTGAGAAGATATCCATGTTACTTAACATACGGTATCACAATGTGTACAATTTTATCTTAGTTAGACCTATTATTGCATCCTACACTGGAACAAAGCATTTGTGACTGGCAAGTGTTACACTCACACAATGTATTATCTCATTACCGACTGTAGAATGAATAGAGATAATGTAGCATGTTAAAAATAAATTATCAGTGTTGTCGCAATGGGCATTCTGCTCAGTTTCAAGTTTAACAGTGACATGACTACAGAATTAAGTAAAAAGCAAACACTCATATAAATTGAAACTATTGTGGTTTCCCTTGTGGCAGACTTTTTTTACCTTTAGTATAAGTAAGTGAAATCTAATAATGTTCCAGCAGTGCAAATTGTGGACGGTAAATTATGTAGTTAATGATTAAAATATTTATACATCAGAAAATATGAACAAAATTAACTATGGCATTAGAACGGTGGACAGTAATCTGCAAAGAAGCGTAATAATTCAAGAAAATTTATGTTTGACTAAAAGATTAAATTATCATACCATGATGAAAAAAGATATCAATACTTCAAAGCTAAAATATTTACATGAAGTGTCACTTACGGAGACTGTATTCCTCTGGCGGAATTTCAGGAGCTGTGGGACTTCCAGGTGAATCAATTGCATACTTTCCTTCTGCTTGGACATCTTGCACTAAAAAAACATTGAAAATTATGTGACAAGCCTTGTATTAAGAAACGTAAATTAAAAATATCAATATGCTTTTGTTATAAATAAAAAAATTGTTTTAATTTTCTTTAAATTCATAAGCTATATTAAAGCATGGCGTTATTTAATAACGAATTTGAAACGTTTTTAAGCAACTGTTGAGAAAATAACTGTGAGGTAATCAGGAACATCATCCCACACAACATAAGTTTCGTAACTGTCGAAATTTAGGGCACATACCTTCCTTTATGCGTTTCTTTCTGCCAATAGTGCCTATTTTATCCCAAAATGACTCTTCTTTATCCTCCTTTTTGGGCAAAACTGGTGTTTTAGGGGACTTAGGGCGTGGTGAAGACATCTTCTGGGAAATAACTTAGAAAACACGAAAATGAGTCACGACCTCGAACTTTATGAAATAATTGTTAATTAATACAAATAATAATATTATTCACACGATTGAACATCACTGTATGCTAATGTGAAATAATAATATATCAAAACATTACAATATTTACCTTTAACCCAATTCAAGTCGAGATGTACATTTTTTAATCTGTAGCGCTGGGTCTAATTTTGCTGATTACGTTTGCATAGGGATGTGACTTTAATTTATCTGTATCAAACTGCTATTACTTAATAATTTAAGTTAAAATGTAAAAGCTTAATGTACAGTAAAGATGATAGAAAAACATTGTTTTTTTTTATCATCTTAATTGGACATTTGCAAATTGTAAACACAAAGTAATTAACATATGCCGCTGCTTCTCTCACTTGAATTTCGATTTCAAGTTATTTCTCCCAATTTTTGAAAATATTTTACATATTAAAAAAGGCCCATGTTACTCCAACTCAAGTATTAATTATAAACTTGTTATCTATTGCTTAGATATGGCATATAACCTAACTACTTCTTAAAGCGATCGCTTCGAATATATATTGTGTACAAATACACACTTTAAAATTCGATGATTTTGATTTTCAAACTAGTCTTCACAAGCATTCGTTTTGGACGCGTAACTGCTGATAGGAATCCTAATTTAGAGGTACTAAAGGACTGGTCAAGGAAAAAAAAGTGGGGAGGTCTGAGAAATGGTTATTATAAATCTATCGAAAAGATTTGTCATCCACAGAAAAAAATAAAAGTGAGGATATAAGGACAACAAGTGAGATTTAGTAAAATGAAAGTGCAGAAAAGAGTTATAAAGGTCTTAGGAAGCATCGTTGACGTAAAAGTTAACAAAGTCATATTAATGCTGATTAAAACGAATAGAATTCAGATATTGAGAATAGAAATCTGTTAAGGTGATCTGCGTTCATGTTAAACTAGCACAAGTCACCATAGTCGATTAAAGAGAACAATTAGACTTAAACATCGATAAGACATATACTTAGTATGTTGTTGAAAAAGTTGGACGTCATTATTTAGAGAGACTTGAAATAAAGAAAGTTTACCAATTACAATGGCTTGGCAATATTAAGCTTTACCAATTTTGGTAGGTTTGGATTAAAGAATCTAAACCTATCTGCTCAACTCTTGACATCAATTGAATCTGGTTAAAATTTTGTGAAGAACATCTGAACTTTATTGATGTGGACTCCACAAATTTTAATGCTGCATAAAAGGAGCAACTTAAGAACGTATGATTTAAGGAATGTAAGAAAGGAAATATAGAGATTAGTCAGAAATGTTGGAGGTTTATTTTTTCTTTACGAAGTAGATACAGACGAGCAAGAAGCTATCGGCCCCTAAAATATAAGTTTACACCGTTTACGTTTACATACAGTACATAGGTGCCTGAGAAATTTATAGAAATTTTAACTGGTATAAAATATAAAACATTTTCTGCTTCAACTTATACTCGTTAGGTACTTCAGCTTATACGACACGAAAAGACACCCTAAGATTATTTAATATGATGATTATTCTAATTGTCAACTCGAAATTAATAGGGAAAAAAATCATGAGACAAGACAGAAACAATTTGTTAATTACATCAATAATTCTGATACCTATATATAAAATATCGTGCGTATGTTATGGTTAAAATGATGTAATAAGTACTAAAACAATTTTGAAAAAGATATAAAAATAAGTTGATTATATTAAATTAAATATTGTGCATCTTAATATGTATAGATTACTAAATTAAACATCTATAAAGTGCAATGACCTAACGTGAAATTGATTTTCTGAATTCTGTTGCGCCGGTCAGTTGCTTCACTAGGCTACCTGCTGTTGTGTTGGGTGGACCTGAGTGTTTCGCGCTATCTTTCGTAACCCCGCATATTTTTTTGTCTGTGGTGCAGTTCAGAAACCGAGTGTGAGCAGGAACGATATTAAGAATTGGCTCCGAATAGGAGAAAACAAAACATTATTGGCTCAACTCGTTAACACGACAGTTTGTTCCATTCTGGAATTCAGAGCATACTTAGCGAGTAAGTGTTAATGGTAGCATTAATCATTTTTTTTTGAACAATCTTTTCCGAAATTATAATAGAGCTTATGCCGTATAATTTGTGGGATCATGACTAAAAATAGCATCAAGATGGTATTGCATCACATTGGCGTGTTGCTATTGCGGTTTGCCGTTTCTGAGCGGGCGCTCGTGTTGCAGGGCTCACAATGGAGAAGAGTGGAAACCCGCCGCCATATGGTTGGGGGAATACGCACACCGTGCAGCCGCCACCGGCCGCGCCCCCGAGCTATTCCCAAGCCGTAGGTGGAGTTGGACCATCGAGCCCTTACACACCCCAATACCCGCCGTGTGAGTAAAAATTATCTTATGTTATATTTTTAAAGATGGCCTTTAAAACCGCGAATAAGCGGACGTAAGTAATCGTGCGGCCTTGTAACACATCGTATTTTTTATTGTCGATCCCGGGACTGTTTTAAAACAAATATCAAAGATGTACTTATTTCTCTTTGTGCAAACTTTGCACTTTGAAAGGCATTTAAAGATGTTGATATTTCATAAGTTTATGTTTCATGAGGTTGACATTTGAAATGGTATGATGTCATGTTTAGAACTTTGAGTAGCCTTGTGGAACATCCTTACTACGTCCTTTCTGTCTTATATTTTGGAAGTATTACATTGATACTCCAAGTGCATAATGTATTATTGATCAACCAATACAAATATAATTAACCTATACAGTTTTCAATTGAATTTTAAAAATATGTCAAATTAAATTGAACTGGGGGCAAGTTCTTTTTTAGATATGCACAAGAATAAAAAGTTTAAGCCTATATAATATCATGTTAATTCATTCAACTGTAGAAATTTTGTGTATGTTTTCAAAAACCCATATTTTGACCAGGATAGTAATATTAGTATTTGAGCACATAGTATTTTATTATATTTTTGATATTTCAACGAAACAGAAATGTCTGTACTTACAAAAATAAATATTATTATTTGCATTAAATAAATCAATTTAAATTTTCCGAAAATACCTTAATATGATATAGTCTTTTTTTCAATTCCTCACTGACTTTACTATTTCATTAACTTGTTATATTAGTCATATTTTAATTAAAAATTTTGCCTACACTTGTACAGTATGCGTTGATTGCATTTAAATTGATTGCAGTTAATTGAATTTTAATTGATTGTAGTTATTGTAGGACTTTGTAATATGTTATATTAAATTATTTTGTTAGTTAATAATTGTTATTATTTGATATATAATAATTGTTATTAAAAAAAGTTAATTGAAAACAAATGAAGGTTAGATTTTGGTTATGACTCCATTTGACTATGCAATTATATCATTCATAAGTTCAAACAATCATTAAAATTTTGATAAAAATTTTGTTTTGAATAATTTATAAAACAAACATGAAATGAAGCTAAAATGTAGACAGTGGTAGGTTAAGTTACAATAGATTTATAATAGAAAGTATGAGAACTCCATGACAAACAAAAAGTTGTCTAAATATGAATATAAATTAACATTGTATTATTTATAACATGCAGAATAACGAAAATGACAGAAAAATCTTTAGAAAATTTGTATCGACAAGTTGTATATATTTTAAGCAATCATTCATAGTTATCTATACATTAAGTTGTTGTCAAACTGTGTCTGCTATGCACACTTTGAAGGGATTTTTATGCTTACACTATTATGTCTAGTTTATAAATACAATTGTAACATTTTAACATATAAATTGAATTGAAATACCATAAAACATGTAATCCTAATGTAATTTCTAAAAATCAGATCCATATAGAACTATACGGGAGAACATTTTCACTAAACAACTCAATGTTTTATGTTTTTGGACATGGCTGTTATTGGTTTTACAAAGGTTGCATGCAAGTCTTCCTCCCAGTAGGACGCCCCAGAAGTATTAATTGGCCTTGTTACGTAAGCTGTGATCTAAATAGTTTGCGACAAAATTGTTAATAATATATAAAATTTTGATAATAAAAACTGATTGTTAAAAAAAATTATTCCTTTTACAAATTAAAAAATTATATTGAAGATTTATTTTTATAATGGTCTTCAAAGAGTATAGATTTTAATAATACTTTAGACAACCATAACTCGGCAAGTGAGCCTAATAAAAATATAAGAGTTGTGTTTAATCTTAATAGAAGTATTAGGTCCCTGCATGAGTTAGAGATTATGGATAAAGAAAGACGGACGGAAAAAAAATGTGAAATTACGTATTTAAGCAATCGAAAAATGTACTATGCATTTTCGCCATTTTATAAATATATTATTGGTTCCATTGCTGAAAAAACTGCGAGAGCGGGAATCTATAAAATCTTCCCTTTATCCGAATTAAATTTTTTTCTTTGCAAGAAATTATCCGAATTCCGAAAAAAGTGGTAATATTTTGAAAATAAAATCTAGATGAATGTAGATGATAAAGTAGTAACGTAGTAATATTTTTCGGTGTTAGAGCCACGCAGCTGCCCCCGCTGCTGAACGGGCTAGCAAGAACCGCATAAGTACCATGACTTCACAGAAAATCGGCGTAAAGCGGAAGTGTTTTTGCTTCCATGTTTCGTCCGGTGAGTGAGGTGGCTGGTAGCCCATCCCCCTCCCGTCTCTTCTTCCCTCTCACTCTCTCTCACACAGGGAGCCCTATCTCTGACTCGATCACCCCATACTGCATCCTTCTTCCCCGTCCTCTCTCCTTTTCCCCCCCTACCATTTCTCTCACCCCCTTTCAAACATTCCTTCCCTTAAAGCCTAACAACGTATTGCCGCGTTCTGTAATGTTGCAAATATCCATGGGCGGCGGTGATCGCTTACCAACAGGCGAGCCGTAAGTGCGTTTATTAGTCTACTCCAAGAAAGGCAAGGTCCGGCGAGTATGGTGGGCGTTGGGGCATTTCACTCGCAGTTCCTCCGATTTGCTGCTGCTGATATGCTTGTCGTAAAGTATGGGATTTAGCGCTGGGCTAGAGCGCTTTTCCGTCATGGTTTGCAATTGTTGCTAACGCCGATGTGCCGTAATAGTCTAGCCAAATCTTAGAAAGCTGTGTAGGACACCAGCATTGGACTACCAAACACATCGACCTTTATCTGAGTAAACTTTCACTTGGGACAGACTTTGGATGTTTCTGCTGGGTTCGACTACTGTGATGAGCGTTACCGATTGTTGTACCTGATCCTCTTCATCACAATTAATGATATAATTCTAAATTCCCTCGCCATTGTGACGGTTGAGTAATGAAACGCAACATCCAATGCGTGTTTGGGTGTTCTCTTAAACAAGGTACCCGTTTCTGTCACTTTCCCAGTCAGTTTTAACTGAATCAGAATTATTTTGTCACTTACAACGAAGACCGCCGCTCTGACGTGGTTGCAACTTCCGTCCATTCTGCTGTACCGGGGTCGTTTTGTAGGTCAAAAATTTGAATCAAGAACGTACCATCTTTTAAAATACTCTCCCCTTATACATAATCGTAAAAGAAATGCGATACTTGTATGTATTCTCGTTTTCTTTAACAAAGCGAAAAAAGTCAAAGAAAACGAAACGAATATCGAACGTTGCGAAAGCAAGGGAATCACTAAACACGAGGTTAAATTTGAAAAATAAATTGGTACTCCGTTCGGCATAACGCTAATTTCATTAACGTATGAATACATTACATTTACTTAATATGACTGACCTAAATTAGAACGATTTTTACGTTCTTACTTTGCTTTCGCTTCAAGTGAGATGACTCATTACGTCTCGATTGGTCCATTAATATAGTGTTTAGCGGCCCTGATTCGTAATCGTCGAATATTATATATAATATTCGTAAAAGCCGAATATTATTGTAATATATTATATATGGACGTATAGTAAATGACACATGGAGTAATTTTTTTAAAATTAAATCATTGAAATCAGTAATTTAAACCACGTCAATTATTTCATAATTTGGTGAATTATCTTAGTTTTGCTAGTTACTACGTTTATTGCTTCTATCTAGTACATATTATATGTAGTTTTTATTGTACATTTTGACATAGGTACGTCACGTTTAAAAATAAAAAATACTGCCCTCATTGTAAGCCACAAATAATTTGTGTTATAAAGGCTTTTGCTCACATAAATTCATTTATTTTTTATTTATTATATTTTATTGCAAACCAATTAAAGGTAATACAAAGGGCGGGCTTAAATTCCACGAGTTACGCTCAGACCCGGAACAACTATCCGTAGTTCATACAAATATCGGTCCCGGGTGGGAATCGATGCCGCGACCTGCTACGCCGAAGCCGATAGCTTAGCAACAGCGCTGAACGGGTCATCAATAAAATAAAATATAACCTGAAAATATCAATCTAAGAGGCTGGGACCAGGCCCCAGTCTTGTGGCACAGGTCTTTGTACCTAATAATGTGTAATAACCACCAGCCTCCACACACTTTAGATTATCATTGTAGACAGCACACCATGATATGATCACCTCCAGGCTATTACAAGATTCAACTTGTCAAAAATGTAACATAATGTAACATAAAGACGTCAAAAAGCGATTGTAAACCAATCCAATTTTGAATAAAGAATTTTGACTTGACTTTAAACTCTTATTTTTTTATATTTGTTCTTTAATCGTTTCACTCCTGTGTTTGGGGTGAGAGGATAAATCATTTTATTATTATCATTATTATCACTCATCGGGTTATAATTCGCGTGTTCAGCTTCGGGCCCCCAAATCGTGACGACGGTGGTGCCAGTGGGCTCCCAGCCCACCCACATGATTTGCCCTAGCTGCCACGACGAGATCGACACCGACACCCAGACAAAACCCGGCCTAATCGCCTACATATCGGGTGCCATCATATTCCTAGTGGGGTGAGTTGGTAATTTAACATGTCTATCTATATCTGTACAGTAATACCCCCTATAACAAGGTAGGTTGGTTCCGAGTATGAAAACGTATAATGTGAAAACGCTTCATAAGAGTACCGCGTTATAGGGGGAATACTGTATATTAATACGTGAAGTGAAAAATTTGGACCCCTTCTACAGCCTATTGCGCTCGCGGAGGAGAATGAAATTTGGCATAACTATAGTTTTGTGGACTTAATTTTTTTTATGTTATTCATAAAACATATATTAAATTAGATAAGCTAATTCGTTCATTGTTTTCCTTTATACTACTAGTGTCTAACACTTTATTTGTCAAATCATACACTATATTATCCAATTACTAACGAGGACTCTCAAGTAATCCTCCTTGGTCGAACGAACGAAACCAACGATCCATGAAGTACAATAGGTTCGGTATTAGGATGCTCGCTTTTAGCTCAATATTGTACTCGAGAAATCGAAGTTCAAATCCCAGTGACGATCTGTGCAGTGAAGTTGTGAAAAGTGTAGGGTCAAGCGCAAGATTTATAAAGAAGTTGTTTTTGAACACGTACGGACAGTTGGAGGAAGTGAAGCCAAAGGCGTATGCAGCTGTATTTCTGAGTTTTTAATGCTAGGATATGAACGACAGTCGAGCAAAAAAGAAAGTGATTTGTCACAACATTCTTAAATTTGTGAAATCATTCGCTGTGGCGATTGATTGGTTATGTATTGGAGACGGAAGGAAATGGGTTCAAGATTTCTGAACAAACAAAAGAGAGCTGTGTAATCAGCGAACAGCGAATTCGACGGATGAGACTTAAGAATGTCGCTTGTGTAAAGCGGAAAGAAGGTTGGGAAGAGTACCAACCCCTGAGGTACGCTCGTTCCGAGGGTGCGGACTTAGATTTATGACAACCCGGCATCTATTTATCATTAGGCGTATTAAAATTTCATTTAAAACTTAACAGTACCATCCCAGAGTGTTTTGTGAAAATATTTAATAAGTGAAGTAATATTTTTATTCTTGTAAAATTAATATCTTTACAATCTATGCTACAACAGCAGTTTTGGTATAACTGCGCGGAGTCTTGTGTCGTTTGCGTCATAATGGAGTGAAATTGGAGTCTTGTTTTTTTTTCTTTTGAATGACTCGGCTGTTATAGTCGGTAAGGTGGCAAATATACGTACCAACTCACTACGCTTTAAACCCTATTTGAATACGGGGTGCATGGAACATAGGGTTGTCTGTTAAAAGAGTTTTTAGTAGGAAATAAAAAGTAAAATCACTATATTAAATATAAGTTTTAATTAAGTTCCCACGACAGTTGTTAGAGATGACCTTATAAAGGTACCCAACGTATAAAGACAATTTCGACCTGCTCTACTCTTGTGTAACGTTGTAGAAAATGCGAAGAAATGCAAATTTTCTTTATTAAAATAAAAATTAACTTCCAATTTTCATCATGTCAAATACTAACGATACTTTGTGTTATAAACTAAAACAACTAAACTAAATTATTATTATTATACATTTTCATCGTATACCTACCTTAGTATTAGATAAAACGGAATCGTTACTTGTTACCGCTTAGTTACATCAGCGAGTAACCATTGTCGAGTTGTCAACAAACTCGCAAATCGTCGCTCGTTAGAAATTCGCTCGCCACCGCGACAATGCGTCGGGGGCGAAAGTTGTCATAATTGGAGTTGGAAAGTTGTTAACGCCAAGCCACGTGCATATGCGACTCGCGTACGCCAACACGAAATGCATTGTCGCACGAAGTTACGCCACCACTAATTCGTATCTCGTAAACCACGAATTTAATGGCGGTCTGAAGATGAAAGAAATATATATCTGATTCCTTTCTTTTTGTGTGTTATTAGTGTTTTTGTTATTAGCATTGCCACGGGTTTTACTTGCTATTCTCCGTTTGTGTACACACTGCAATGATAATTTTATGTGCTATTTTATATAACAGCATTATCCGACTAGTGGAATTTGGCATTGCCACTGGTTGAGTATTACGCAGTCGCACAGATTAAAAAAAACAAAGTTAACATAAGTGTTAATCGTACTAGTAGTATGTAAACAAGTTTATTTCTTTTTTATTTTGAAAAGGCGATAGAAAGTCTTCATTCTAACTCGACATATTTCTATAATTTGTTGCAGTCCCTGGGTCCTTCCGGGCTATAAAAAGTCCTTCACTTTAAAACGGTATAGATTGAAGCTTATAATTCTCCTTACGTTGCCTTAAACACTAAAGAATATTTCATATATTTCAACTCTGTCGGTTCAGTAATCTTTGGATGTACCAATGTGATTTGCAGTACTTTTAGTCGAGTTAGCTTAAATAATTTGGACAAAACAACTTTAATAACTATGTAAAAATTGTGAATTCATTTCGTGTGATAGTTAAGAGATCTGTATTAGAGTTAGTTAAGAGATCTGTATTAGGTAATCTGTGAGGTAATAATTTATTTTCATGTCGTCTTCGTCGTATGCCTGATAAGTTAAGATTAAGGATTGATCGATTAGTAGGATGTTAACTGATGCAGAAGCACTGTGATTGCTAGATTATCAATTAGACAGTAAAGTTCAAGATGATTATCCAAACCAGTTTAATATTTCGGAAACTACCGCGTTTGAATAAAGAAATTTATCCATCGGCTTAATAATATTAGTGTTAGTTTTTACTCTGGTTTTGAGTTTTTTTTAAAGAAGTGGTATTTTGACGGTTGCCTCACAATAGATACTTTGTAATATATTATTTATTCGAAAAAATTGTAATATTTTTTAAAAAAATCAGTGACAGGATTAAAAATAAGCCTGTAACACCACGATTTCGTATTCAAAAGGTGAAACAATCCTTTGCGATCTTTATACTAAAATTTCACAAAATATCTTGGATATCATATCTGCAATTTGGCTTTCATACTGTTTAGGAGCTTCTGGTAGATCAAAATGCGTATTATTGCGACTCGTATGTAGGATAATTATTACATTGTATTAAAGCTTAACATATTGTAACGGTATTTTAAAGGGCAACTCTTGAGTTTCTCGATGGCTTTTTACAGCAGAACTGCATTCCTAGCTGGTCGTGACTTCCGCACGAACAGATTGTAAAAATGACGATAAAAGTGTTTGTAAAGGCCTATTTCAATAAATATATTTTGATTCGATTTGCAGAGAGTTCATATCAAAACTTTGAATAGCTTGAAAGTTTATTATAATGTTAGATGTGCGTTACTCTATGATTGTGGCACGACTCTGGCAGAGTTTACCTCGAGTGGTACCCCCAGTGGCGGTACTACCATTCAAGCTCAAAAGCCCGGCTTGCCCTACTAAGGAAGTAAAATTTATAAATCTTAATTAGCACATAATTCCCGCAACGTTCAAATTTAAAAATGAATTATTCGGGAATTGTGGGCTAATTAAGATTTATAAATTTTACTCTTTAGTAGGGCTTTTGGCTTGTATGGTAGTACCGCCACCAGGCGGCGATAGAGCAACAGTATTGCCAGTTGCTCTACCGCCATTCATTAAGCTACCGTATCCGGTTCGAAGGGTAGTACTGTTGAGCTCAGCCCTCCTCTATACAGTGGGAATAAGGGCACAGACCGCCACGCGGCGCCATTACGGAGCGGCGGACTTCACATATTTTAATTTTTTTTTGTTTCTTAAAATATACAGGTTTCCTCACGATGTTTTCCTTCATTATTTAGCACGTGGTAAACTCGCACCTAAAATTGTTAATTAACAAATTCATTGGTGCCGTACCCGGATTTGAACTCGGGTTACTCGATTATATTGAATTGAAAGCGGGCGCCCGGACACTGAGCCACCACGGCTCGGGATCGATGTGACATATTCATCATCAAATCAAATCTTTAATATGGTGTTATAGGTAGGCGACTCGTTTGCCATCAGACGCACAAATTGCATGTCTCTTTACTATATATTATAAAAAAAGACTGTAAATAATAACGATTACGGCGACTGATGTTGGAAGATTAAAATGTCACGTCCGCTAATCTTATAATAGAGGAGTGTATTCATTTATAATGCAAATTTATCTCGAAATTTATCGAGGTCGACGCGGTAAGGCCTTTATGACCTTGTTTGCTATACTCGGTCATGTCGAGGGCAGAATCCGCGTCAATATTAAATATATTAATGCATAATAACAAGAATTACGTAACCGCATACCGATTGAAGTAACCAATCGTTGTCATACAAGTCGCCTACGGGTTTAAGTCGCTGCCGAACTCTCTTCGTTCTCGCGATTTCAACATTGTATTTACAACATTATTTAGGGGACACCCGAAAGCCTGCTTCCGACAACTGTACCAGCGAGTTTAGTGTTTTATTTTCTCTAACAACCAGTGTTCTGTGAACGCTGTACATTGTCTTTTAAGTGTTTTGTGTTTTTTGCAAACTAGACATATTCTATCGTAAGATAATATATATATAAGATACAAGGGTGTTTTAGGTAAACTAATTTAACGTCGTCGAACCCACGATCTGCGCTGCCAGCAACTGCGCCAAACGGGTCACGTCAAATGCCGGGAATTTAAATTGAAACGCAATGTAGTCCTTAAAATAGTTTCTAGTATTCGCATAAATAGAGAATATACTCCGCTAGTAGCAGTCGTGATTTCTGTCTCCAGTAAAGCCGATTCAGGCTGAAATTAAGTGCTGCCGATTATTTTTGTTCTTCTTTGTTTTCCACCAGGTGAGTTGGCTTGTCTATGCCATGAAAAACAAACATTAAAAGACTGAAAAGAAAAACGAAGCATATTACTCAATACGTTCGTTAATCCAGATAGTTTTAATGATAGTTCACATT
>DWHO01001926.1:0-14267 GCA_018247575.1 Eurytides lysithous rurik | reverse complement strand
TCCATGGGCGGCGGTAATCGCTTACCATCAGGTGAACCGCTTGCTCGTTTGTCAGCCTACTACATAAAAAAAAGTCATTTATTTATTTCAAGTTTCTTCTAGTGCCAATGTCAATCTTCGACGACTATTTGGTGACGTCCTATTTAGTGCCTCTTATGCTATGCTTTACTATCTGTTTGTATACATACTGGGCACACTTGTATCGATAATCTACAGCTCGAATAGTTTGCCAATTTGAAGTTTATAATTGCTGACTCTGAGTTCGAAGCCTTACGTACTGAAATGATGAATTCGATACAAGGATGGCATAGTAATAATCCATGAGATGAGCACATTAAAACACATGATCATTTCTTTTTGATATGCCTAAATCAATTTTGACAACGTTTTCGTATTATTTATTACATTTCGAAGAATACCTATTTTAAAAAGTTTTTGTAGTAAATGTAGTTATGGCCAGAAATGAAAACTTCAAGGATTTAATTCAATGTATCTCTTTTTCAATGTGTCGAATGAAGTTGTTTAAAATTAAGTAAACATACATATCACTAGTTTGTTTGTGTTAACCAAGTAATTTTTAGTAGTTGTGTGTTTGAAACGCGTTCATACACAAATCGTACATATAACCTTACGGATCAGTAACTATTCTTATTTAATACTCAATACTCAATATCTTTATTGCGTTCTATAGTGCACATAACATGTTATTGGTATATGTATCAATATAGATCCATGAAATAAAATAGGTATCCATTATTTTTGTCTATAATTAACTTCTCATCTAAAAATTCGGAGATGGACTAATAGCATTTATTTTGTAATAGTTTTTTTTATTGTAAAATGGTCTAGTTTTAGATATTTTATTTGTTCGGGCAGTTTGTTACATGTTTTTGAAGAATCTATCTTGAAAATTGTATTGCTAAGCGGGTGGTCGTAGGATGTTATTGGTTTTCTTTGTCAGCCTATAAAATAATATTCTTAAAAAAACTGAGGAATATGAAGACAAAACCCATTTCATCATAGCCGACACGAAATCTAAAACGGGATATATAAAAAACAAAATAATTTTATGTCTTTATAGTTTTCACCGTAAATTTTTCTTTTCGATCAGCTCAAAGGAAAACTTTCTTTCGCAACGATTTTAACACTGACTTATTAAGGATGTAGAAAAATAGATAATTATAAAATGGTTATTTTCTTTGATTTAAAGTGTTTATATCGCACCTGACTTGTAGTATTAAAGTCACTCAAGAAGCTTGACTGAATTTTTTTCCAGATACTTTGATATGATACCAACGACGTAATAGTTTTACTTTGATGTGTATATTTTCAAATATATTTCAATGGCCGGTGTAATAAATTTAAGACTAGGTTTGACGTGTGTTATATACAGCAAGTGCTTCTTTCAATTATCTCAGTCAGTTCCTATTAGAAATACTTTCCTCGTAAGACTGTATCTATGAATCGCTCTCGTCATCTCCCAAGAGTAATAATGCTCGCGTGAGTCCGTCCATAGTTATTTCGTCGAAATGAAATTCAAATACTGTCATGTTGATGTTAAATGGTGCATGATGTTACCAATATATGTGTATATGGTTCTGTAGATTATTGCTCCGCCTCTGGCAATATAACTCGAATACAAGTTATTCTTTTTTTTATGGATTAGGCTGACAAACGAGCAAGCGACTAACCTGATGGTCCGTGATCATCTTTTAAGAGAGGCAGTTTTTGAGAGAAGGTGGAGGAGAGGAGGAACGGATGGGGGGATGGGATGGAGGTAGATATAGGGAAGGGAGTGAGAGAGGGAAGAAGGGAGGAACGGGAGGAAAAGGAGTGGGCCAACGGCCACTTCACTCATCGGACGAAACGTGGAAGCAAAAACACTTCCACTTTACGCCGATTTTCTGTGAGGTCGTGGTACTAATCCGGTACGAGCCAGCCCATTCAGTAGCAGGAGCAGCTGCGTGGCTCTACCACCGTAAAATTTAAAATTCAACCATCAAAACATAATTATCGAGCATATGGACTGGCCCGTTGGTGTCCACTACACCAACGGGCCAGTCCATTAGAGCTCCGAACTGTAAAGAAAAAAAGTGCGATACCCGGGTGTAGGGGCGCTTTACAAATATTTTCAAACAGCAGAATCTTTTCGTAGTTGCATAAAATAAAAATTCAGACGACAATGTTAACGTATTGGACCACAGTTTTTAAGGTTAATGACCGCAAGTCAATGTCACACAGTTATATACCTAATGCAAAACAAAAAAAAAAGACGCAGGCTCAAATCCTGGCAGCCACGATTCGGTCAGTTTTTTGACAGTTTATCTACGAAAATATTTTTACAAGACGTAAAGTATGTACATATCTCTTGAGGTATACGTTGGTGTAGCTGTCAAAAACATTAAGCTGTTTTAAACGACTTCAAAAAAGGAGGAGGTTCTGTTTGACTTTTTTTTTTATGTGTGTTACCTCATAACTTTTTACTGGGTCCACCGATTTTGATGGTTCTTACTATATTTGAAAGCTGGTGGTTGGCGTGTGGTTCCATAAAAAGAGATTTAACGAGTAGTTTTTGAGTTCTCTCTAATGATGCTAATATAATATTTTTGTCGTAAATCGGTATATCGCAAGGCTTCCTCTGAAGGTTCAAGTTCCCTCAGAAATTTCATTCTGATTGCACTTTGTACTGCGAACATGTGCTTAAAACTAAGTAGGATTTATATGAAGTCGGATAATACATTTTATAAATTAAATTATGTTATAATATCTCATACTATATAATTCATATTAATAAAATACAATATGTCAATTATAAAGCAGCGTTTATAATTAAAAATTTTCTGTCAGTAAAATAATATAATTTCTTCACTGTACTTTATTTCAATTTACGGTTCTACTGCAATAATTGAACGACGATTACCGGAAATAACATCACTAAAACAACCACAATGTGTTACTTCTTCGATATAAGTACAATTATACCGAAGAATTGGATCATTGTCAAACTTGATATTTTTCTTTTTTCTTGATATATTTCGTCAACGATATTCCACTGTTGAACCTTAACATTCAATATTGACAATATCGTAATTTTAATTTGATTAATCTGCCGTTATCAATACAAAAAAATGGTTATAACTTTTAACAACTACGATACCAATCTGTTTAAATACAAAAAAACTCGTCTAGATATTTACTTCGTCTATTATTTATTATCTAGATATGAACATAAGTTAAGGATAAGTCTATATAGAAAATTGCGAACTGTGTAAGTTATATCTTTCTGTATACATTGGCTCATAAATTTTTTTTGTTAAAATTAAATTATTGACGAGGGATGAAATATAATACATAAAACGCTATGGCACGTATAATATTAGTAGGTCTTAAAGTGACATTGCTCTCAATAATTTTGAATAAATTGTAATCAGACAGATTTAGAATGGTATATCTATGTATATCCCCAATAACTACGCTCATGATTGCCCTTCCAACTGGAATATATCCGTAAGAAACTTTTGTTGCACTTTAGTGCGTAGTAGAACAACTGGCAAAACTGACTCCAAGCGGACTCTACAAAAGAGTTATGTCTCTTAGATAATATAATATTATTTGTTTTGGTACGGTTAAATCTCATATTGCAACGTGCACCGAGCTAAAGTTTTAATTTTGAATTAAAACTTTAGCTCAGTGCACTTTGTTAATAAATATATAAAATAAAATAAATATATAAAACTAAATAAAAGAAAATTCGGCTCATTGTTTACATCTATACCATCTTTGTTAAATACGTGATTAGATAAATTATAAATATCACAATCAAAAGGCTAATTAGGTCTAGCTAGCTTATATTTTGTAATATAGAAAAGAGTAAGAATTTGTACTCTTAGATAAAAGGCTCTATTAGTATCAAATATGATAGCAGCATAAAGCTCAATTAATTCAGAAGGGGGTTCATAAGCTGTTGGGATGAACTAGGGCTTCCAGAAAACGATTATGGTCAATTGGCGCAAATAGACTTTATTAGTACCACGCTATATATGATAAGATAGTGAGCGGGACATGCAAGCTGTATTGTTTTAATTATTTTGATGACTAAAATCGATATTTAAGGTTACAAATGAACTACTTTCTCTGATCAGCCTGATAGGATTCCTGGAGAGTCCTTCTGTTAGTAGCATGAGGTATTATTATCAGTTATTAAATTATTTTTGAATGACAATATTGCCAACATATTTATATCTGATATTTCGAGGGTTTACTGCAAAAGCTTGCTAAGTTCAATTCTTTCTAAAAATGTGTTAAACACAAAGAAATACATCTTTCTTTCAGAAAGTGCTTTATATATTAGTAAAATCGAAAAATGTTTATCTCATGGTAAATACATAAACCAATATCTGTTCGGTAAAACTACGCAAAGGCCATTATTTATGATTAAGAATCAATCATTAAGATATTTGTTTGAAACTTGGCTCTGTTAGGATGCAATATTTGTATAAAATAAAAATCATTTGCACTTATCCTATGCAAAAAATAGTCTTCAGTATATATTGTATCTTGTGACTACTCAAGCATGTCGCAAAATTTTAAGACTTAATACCTCAAAACTAAATTTATTGCATTTCGCAGAAGACCCTCAATATAACTATGATTTAAATTCTTACCTCAATATTTGTAGACTGTATCGGAGTTCGAAACGGATAAGCAATATTATATTACAGTTAATATAATAGTTAAATGTGCATTCAGAATTCTATTGTTAATTGGATTAAGCGATAAAAAAATATAATTTAGCATGTATAATTTTAAACAATTTTGAAGTACCAGGGTATAATTTAATTTTTTTTAAAATAAAAAAACAAATTTTGTTCGTTTACATAGATTTATTAACAAAAAAAAATAATAATACGAGTTTAACCTGATGTCCATTTCAATCTTGTTCCGATTGTATAATTATAACCATCAAATATTAGCACAACAATCAATTATCAGTGATACAGTAATAAATACATTTATAAATTAATTTTCCCTAGCACGTGTTAATGCTAAATAAACTTAATGCATGTATCAAGATAAATGCTGACATTATTAATACGGTTCTAAACTGCGCTTTCTCTTTGAAGAGTGAGGGTGACGTCCGGTGGTGGAATCCTCTCGCGAACGGTGTGCGCGCATTGATACTCTATGTAGGAAGGGCTTTCACCACCGTCCGAGTAATCGCTGCTAATCGACCTCAAACTGCGCGAAGGGTGCATGCGGATGTCTGAAAACAAGTTTTCAGATTATTACAATAGGTACTTGATGACGTAACAAAATTACTTCGCGGAGCCTCGCACCAACTCCCACTGCAATGGACGGGCAGAAACCGGGTAAGTACCATGACCTCGTACGGTGAGTGAGGTGGCCGGTAGCCCACCACTTTCCCTTCTCCTCCCTCCTTTTTTTTACCTAAGAAAAATCCTTTATAGATTCCCCGCTACCAAACGGGGGAGCGGCAGGGTATGTGGGACAGGGTGCGGGTACGTACTAAAAAACCCACGTTGCACCTGTCACGGCCGTTACAGCCGGAGTCACGGGAACACGAGTTGGTTATGTTCCGCGATTCCGGCGCGACTATAGCCTTCTCCTTCCTCTATCCGAACCTCAGAGGCATCTGCAAGTCTTTTGGGTGTTGTAAATGTCCATGGATGCAAATGTCAGCGGTGATCGCATAGTCCGCTTAGTCGTTCGTTTGCCACATTTACTCCATGAAAAACCTAGTGGTAATGTTTTTGCTTATCTTTTTTCTATATTTTAATAGCCCAGTCTTCTCCAGTTCACAAATTCAATTAAGGTTTACTTTTGTTTTTTGTTTTTAATTAAAATTGCTGCCCCTATTTTAAGATAGAAATATCTTTTATTATAAGGAGGCGTTTTCCATACATAGATTTTACGCGGACAAACACCCAGATCCGAAAAAAATATCTGTAGTTCTTACAAATATTTGGGTGGGAATCGAACCCAGTAGCTTAGCATTTTCGTCAAACGGTCATCAACTTTGACGCTTTGAAAATACGTTATACTAGAACGATAAAACAAGAGCGTCATCGAGGCTCGTGCAATTCCTCCGTTCAAGGTAAAACAGATAGTTGACAATTGAACCAGATAAGTACATATTCAAAACTTGTTTGACTTCGATGACAATGATGGTGAAAAGGTTTCTACAAACCGCATGTCTAAAAATACTTATCCAACGTTTTTACAGAGATATTTTTTAGATTAAATATTTTGTAAGCACCGAAGAATCTTTTAAAATAACAATTCAGCAAAAACAACATTGCAAAAAACCGGCGGATTACATTCCGGAATGTGTCTGCACAAGTCTAAAGTAATTCTTAATGTCAGTCAACAGATTTTCTGTACGTCGCAACATAAAAACAAAAGCTCTTGACACTAAGACTACATATGTATATGTCATAATGGCTGTTTTTCTGACGCTGCTTGGGATGTAAATAACTGTGAATTGTAATGATTAAAGTCAATGTACTCTCATAATATAATAACTCCTCATATCCTATAGAATATTCAAATAAAAAAAGGTACAAGAATGAGGTAAACACAAGATGTCCTGGATCTACAACTTGAGCGTTTTAAAACTAAAATTAGAAATAATCTATTGCATAAATCTCGTTATACTGCTCAAGAGCTCCTGGTGAACCAAAATGCTTGGAATTTAGTTAATTGACTCGTATGTGGGATAGCTATCATTTTAAGAAAGCATATTCTAACGGCATTTTAAAAGAACAACTGTTGAATTTCTTGCCAGCTCTTCTCAGCAGAACTGGATTCAGAGCCGATGCAGCTTCCTCACGAACTGAGATGTAAATATGGCGATTCAAAAGTGCTTGTAAAGACCTATTTAATTAATTATATTTTGTTTAGAAATTATTATTTTTTTTTTATCGGGATTAGGAGGCAAACGAGCAAGCGGCTCACCCGATGGTAAGTGAACGCCACCGCCCATGGACATCTGCAGATTATGATATATTTGATATATAACTTGAATAAACTTACCTCCTGTTCGGGTCAGATAGTCTCTGGTGACGTCATCAAGTTGTAGCACTTGTATCACAGGTGCCGACGCCTTAGCTCGGGCTCTTCTTCCCAAACGCACCGCAAGGATCGACGAACAAGCAAACATTACAACCAATAGCACTACACCGACCGATATCCCCGTGTCCCGTTCCGTAAAAACTAAAACAAGCAATTCAATTATTGGTTTAAATATACATGAGTTTGAGACGGAGGTGGAGAGGGAGGAAAGAAAAAGCACAAGAAGAGAAGATCTCAAATGCAACTTCCAACTCAAATTAAATATTCTTCAACTCAACGCAACTCCTTCGTTGTTAATTATCAGGCTGTCTCAATATATTTATTCAATATTGAATAAATATATTGAGACAGCCTGAAAAGTAACAACGAAGGAGTTGCAGATGCATTGCCAGCCTTTAAGGTGAGAAATTTTGGAAGGAGTAGACAGGAAAGGGAAGGGAGAGGCAGGAAAAGGAAGGGGGAGGCTGGAAAAGGAAGGAGGATGGAGAAGGGTCGGCCAACGGCCACCGCACTTAACCGCACCGAAGAGCGGAAGCACAAACACTTTCAACTCACTCCGATTTTCTGTGAGGTTTCGGTACTTATCCGGTTCGAGTCAGCCCATTTATCAGCAGCGGGAGCTGCTGTGTGACTCTGCAACTGTGAATTTACTGTGTGTCTATTACTGATTTTTATAAAACTATTAATATTTTGTCGGATAATAAAATTTATCTATGTGTTGCGAGGCACCAGTTAGAACACCACTTTTTTTTTGTAAAATCAAAGTAATTAGTGTGTTGGATATCCGTACATTTCCACCAAGGCGGTACAGCGGCGCTCAGTAAATTCTCCGTCGGTCGTAAAAGCAGGGCAGGAGAACAGCCGTATCGGTTACAGGCAGCCGCACTAGCTTCATCGCCAGCTCTGAGCAGCCCCAAATGTGCCCTTATAAGCATAGGCTCTTCTTCATTTTGCGTCAAAGCCAGGCTGTTGCCGACTTGTATCAATCTTTTTTGATCTAATACCAGTGAAGTATTCGTCGTCGACAAACGCCAAAGTGATAGTTCATAATGCGTCGCGTTCTCCACTAAAAAATTGTAGAGCTTTTATGTACCTAATAGTCATATAAATCATAACTAAGTGCGCATTTTGTGATGACGGTTTCATCCATTGATTTAAGACATTTAAAAATTAATTGCTGGTTTTAATCTCTCTCTTTTGAGTGGAAACTAAAACTATATTAACTAACTTTATGTATTTACTGACAAAACTTACTCTCAATAAAATCACTGTAGCATTGAACTGATTTTAGTGAACTTTTAACGATACCCAAGTAAACTTGAGTGGAATTAATTTATTTTTACCCTTTTTAGAAATTTGTTAGCAAATAAATAATAAAGGATAAAAAAATTTGATATGCCGACGATGCCAATCGAGCAAGCGGCTCACGCAAGCGTGGACATTCGCAACATCAAAGGACTTGCACATACATTGCCGGCCTTTAAGGCGGGAAGAAGTTCACTTCTAAGTCGCATCGGTCCGGAAATACCATTGACCACAACCGATTCCAGATGTTTGTGTTTTGGATAACAAGCGAGGCGTAGGGCTAAACATAATTTTTGACAGTAACTGTTGAAAATGTTTCATGATTATAACGAGAAAGCATGGCGATAACTACTAGTACATATTCATCTCTTTACATAGTTTTGTAAAAAAAAATCACATTGTCATAGGAAGAGATCATTGAAATTCTTTACCTGGTAAGCATTTTATTTGGAATTCCTTATATTCAAACACAATATCACATTGACGAGGTTGTGGGGGCCTCAAATGGTTCACATTGATAATCTTAGTGCACGATTTTTCTTGTGATGCGATTCCGTTTTCGGCTTCACAACTAACATTCAAAGCATCCGAAAACGGTCCGGTCACTTGATCTAAGGATAATGATGCGGAGCCAGTGGTTAAATGCTGGGAGTCGTGATCTATCTGATAGATATGCCAGAAATAAGTATCCGGAGCAGGTAAGCCTCTGACATTGCAAAATAGATTTTGTCTGTTTAGTATAACGGCAGGTTTCATACATTCAGGTGGATCTAAAACATGTTTTGTACCTCAATAGAAGAATATTTATAGACAGCTATATCATACTAAAATAATTTATAAAGACAAGAACTTCTATATTAAAAAGAACAAGGCTTACGTAATCCATATATATATATATATGGCAAGAAGCCTTGGATTTGCTTACCAGTATAAGTACAATTTTATACAATTCAGCAAAGTTTCCAAAAAAACTTACACAAAACAATAATCTCTATAGGCTCTGCTTTGGTTTCTCCGATTGTATTTTTTGCACCACACGCATACTTGCCAGTATGTTTACGTGTCACTTCTTCGATTGTTAATTCAGTAGAATAGATGTCGTCACCCCAAATACCTCCTGCTTCTACATCTGAATCCTATAAACAACTAATGATTAAAAAAAAAACTTAATGTTAATATTTCTAGAGATTAGGGGAATGATATTAAGTTTAATTTATAGCAGCTGCGCATTGAATTGTTTTTATTTTGGTGACAAAAATTATATGGGTCAATGATGATTACGGAGAAGACTGAGAAAGTGTGACAACTGAGAAGGTAAATTTTTTAGGAGTAAAACTTTCTTGCAGCAAGAATCGCATCATCTTGGAGAAGAATCGCATCATCACTAGTAATTTTGCGGCCGTGTAATAACGTAAAAGCTCGGTTGTGATCAGGGAATGTCATCTTTACCGATGTGATTTACCATCTTATATTTTGGGTGATGAGCCCAGCTCAGCGCCAAACGTTGATTGGCAGAAAGGGATAGCCACCGCTTACACAATCACTCGAAATAGTATAGTAGCAGTTATAGTAGCCACACCAGTTGAGGTGTTGTTATCAAGTGTGTTACCAACAGCTAAAAGAGCTGGTCTCCAGATGAAACGAATTTAGTAATTATAAAACTTCTTACGTTAAAGTACCACGTGAACTTATCCACGGCTGGATTGGATTGGACCTCACACTTTAAATGTAAAGAATCAAGTTCAGCAACTTCACTTCGCTCCTCTTCGCCTTGTTTCACAATTTCCACGACTGGGGCAACTAAAAACGAGAGTTAAGTTTCAAACCTGAGATTTGATTGTAGGCCAAAATGGGCATGATGCTAAAAATGAGGTAATAAATTTCAAAAGACGTACATGTCACGTTCAATAGTATGGCGGCCGATTTTGAATTCCGTTCCGGAGGCATTATTGGATTGATCGCTTCACATGTTAAACTGGTTTGATAATCAGCTACAGTCGGAATGAAATGGACATGTGATATTGCAACTTGACGTGCGTCATCCCAAGTCTTAAAAAAAGTTTTAGGTTGGTAATATGTCTTATATATTTATATGTTTATAATATATCAAACACTACCGATAAACAAAATTTAGAATTAATTGTCTGTGATGTGAAATAAGTTTGGAATTCACATAAATATATTACTTATATATATAAATATTAGTGAACTTAGGTTATTACCTAAGTTCATTATGTCAAGAAAAAAAAACTAAAATAAATTAACTAAAACTAATTATACATATGTTAGAACTAACCAGTAATGAATACCTGATTACTGTGATGTATTAGACGTTTATGGTTGAGAGACCAAATTAGGTCGGGAATAGGATAGGAACCGTCTGCCGAGCATCGAGCTATGGCTACCTTTCCAGCACGAAGCACTCCATTTGATGCTCCTTGTATCCAATGAATGGTAACATTGTCGGCGGGCACTTAAACAAATACTATTATGTATTCTATTATGTAATATATATTTGATGAATTTCTATATACTACATCATTCTAATTTTAATGTTATATTTTTAGTTTGAAAACGTTTTCGGTTACTTACAGTACATCTCAATCTGAAGACTGGATTCTAGTGGCGGTATTAATTTTGTGTTAGTTGCTTTACAAAATAGTTTATTGGCGTTATCACGTGTAAGAGGTAGGTAGAGCTCATTTTGTCTAACATTTGGTATATCACTTATGCTATCTGTGGCATCAACTAACATATCGCCCGAGTACCAAGTAATTTTCGGTGGAGGTCGACCTGTATGCAACGAATTGGGAGATAAATAAATAAATATATGGTTAAAAACAGATGTTAGCTATTAAAAAGATGAACATATAACATTTTTAATAGCTAACAATAGTAACGTGGACAGTGAATGTTATACAGTATATATAATTAAGCAAATATATCTAAAACATACCTCCAATGACAAGACAGGTAAGCACCAAAGTGTCGCCTTCATAATAAGGTCTTGTTTTATTGGTAACCGTGTTTCCCAATTCATCTAGAAAGAAAGGCTGACTTGGAAGAACTGAAAATGAATTAGGGTATTACCAAATTTACGAAATAATATGTCATTCTGGAATTTCAATTTTTAAAAATTAAGGGAACGCATTCTCACCGGTGACCGTCAAATTTACGCCAACATTTCTGGTCGGTGATAACAGAAATTCGACTCTGCAATGATATAATGCTTGATCGTCTTCCCTCAAAGCGGATATGACAAATGTCGTTGGATTCGTAGTCATATTAGCAGTTACTCTACCACTGGCATTGAACGCTACGTTACACCATTCGGTTCCCACGCGGGCGTCAAAGCTGCGAACGAACATGACAATTTTCGTAGTGCGTGTTTGGCCATTTTAAATTTTGCTGTTTCAGTAATAAGATCTTTTATTGTTTACAATGTAAATAAATTACAGCGGCTATTACACCAAAACACCGCGAATCAACATGGCGATTTTTCTTAAAATAACAGTAACATAAATCTAAAGCTTGTCTCTGTATAGTAAAAGAAAATTGAAGGATAGAAATGATACATCTGATGCAGATTTGCAAATTGATATATCAAATAACAAACTTATGATCATAACTACTTATTGTTAGAATCACAGTAAACAAACAACAATAAACAACCAAACCGTTACTCAGATCACAAAACGTTATTAAGTAAAATAAACAGCAATTTTGAGGTTATTATTTAAGTTTGATTTTGTTTTAAATTCTCCTTCGTCCTAATCAGTTCATAATATTCTGGACTAAGGTCTAAAAGATGTTATTTTATCGGTGGTAGGGCCACGCAGCTGCTTGCGCTGCTGAATGGGCCGCCTCGAACCGGATAGGTACCACGACCTCGCAGAAAATCGGCGTAAAGTGGAAGCGTTTTTACACTTCCGTTGTTTCGTCTGGTGAATAAGGTAGCCGGTGCCACTCCCCCCACCCTTCCTCCCTTCCCCTTCCTCCCCTCCCCTTCCTCCGTCTCTCACTCCCTTTCCTATCACTTTTTTTTATTCCTTCCTCCCTTCTGCTCCCCCTCTTTCTTATCCTACTTCATAAATGCTTTATAACGAGAGTTCTACCTATAAATAGAGTCATTGTCCTTGTACCACACGAGGAGCATGAGTTCATCATCTTTTGAGTCCGCTGATGAGTCGCAAAAAAGTGTCACATTACCGTTTTCCAACGCCTCTTGAAACGTCACTGGACCTATGAAAAGAAATTATTTATTTAAACCCTTTTACTTGGTGCATAAAATGGCTACTGACTGAAAAATATTGGCAATATGTAATTCGTTTCAACAAAGTGAATATGAAAAGACATCGGCTACAATAGAAATTTTATTATGCATACGCATATTATATGCGCATTAGATAAACAAGGACCATCGTAACAGGCCTCAGTGCAATAGTAAAAAGATACTGATCACTGGTCAGTTGGTGTAGTGATTAGAGCTCCTGACCGCAAAGCCAAAGGTCGTGGGTTCGATTCTCGCCCAGGATAAAATAAATATTTTATCCTGCGATGCGATGAGCAGATATATTTGTTCTGTGTCTGGTCGTTTTTTTTATATGTATTTAAAAAATATATAAGTATGTATATCAGTTGTCTGGTGACCATAGTACAGGGTCCACCTAGTTTGGGGCCAGTTGGCAATGTGTGGGATGGTTCATGATATTATTATTATTATACTTTTTTAAATTTAATAATTAATTTTTTAATTTTAATTTGTTATTGTAAACAATTTAGAATGTCACCGCTACGGAACATATCAGAAGTTATTCTTAATATTGATCGATCGGAAATACAAATATAAAATTTCATGTACATAATTACAAGTTACATATATCATGTCATTCATTCTAAATGAGCACTACTTGCGTGATAATTGTGATAACGTGATATTCCTACGTGCAAATGTCTTGAGCGAAGAATGAATATAAACTGACATTGATATAAAAGTAGTTTTTTTATCGATTTTGATCAGTTTTATTAGTTTTGTGTTCTCACGGTGTAATGAAAGGGATTATATTATAACGCGGGATTATATTATCACGGTATAATGAAAGGGATTATATTATATATAAAATTAAGTTACTTACCATCCGCTCCAGCAACGAAGGCGATTACAGGAGAGATGAAGATACCCAACAATATCAGCGCCACGAAGACGCGCATTCTACGGTCCACCCATGCTATCGTCTTCTCTACTCATAAGTTCCTGAACTTATCTCCTATCTTATACTTAGCAAAAGAACGGCTACCTTCATTTAAATCACTCGGTTTAGTGTTCTTGCTTCCTGTGATGCAAAAAAATGTTATTGAGTTAATCTTAAGTGTTACAAACGTAAACAATAATGGGAGCTTATTTATTTCTAAAACTTATTAATAAGTATTTAATGTAAGATCACTTTATATACTTAGTTGGTTTGTCTTTATTTATATAAATAAACAAAAACAAAAACAATGGCTCACACACAATCGTAATTCGAACATCATCAGGCGGTTTTTATCTTTGATCTATCTTTCTTACTCAATGATTTTGAATCAGCGATTACATATTATACCATTAGTATGATTTAATTACACAAATAAAAGATTGAAGAAATTTGTAAATTTCATTCGTTTAAAGATCTGCGTAATACTCATACATGAGAAACTGTATAAGTGCCAGAACTGTTTTATGCGGCGTATATCAAAACTTCTTTCCAAACATTATTCGTACGTCGTTATTAAAATACATTACAAAAAAACGTAATTAATTAAACACGCACACACACACACACACACACACACACACACGCGCGCGCGCGCGCACGCACGCACACACAATTGGA
>DWHO01001925.1:0-14269 GCA_018247575.1 Eurytides lysithous rurik | reverse complement strand
GAATATATTAATTATTATTAAAATATTATAATTAAAATTGAAAAGGAAAAATTATCTCTCAAAGTCACCACATATATCATACTTATAAAATATTACTTATGAATAAATAGTCTTACTTGTCCATCAGCTCTTTGTATAAAGGCATATGCTTTGATTCAGCCATAATGGCATCATCGGGTTTCAAATCATACTTTCGAAGCAATTCTTCATCTACAATGGCCGAGATATCCAAAAGTGGGTTACCAATGCCAACCAATAGTCCTTTCATATTACAGCTGCAACTAAAAAAAATTAACGGTTTCAAAAAATGTATAAACAAAATATAAAAGTAAGTTTTTAGAAATTGCAAAAAATAAAATACTTGAGAATTAAATTAAATAATTTGGATTTTCCTCATATTTAATAATAAATCAAATATATTTTGGTTCATTTGGAAATTATTATTTACAATTATTATGTTATTAATATTAATTCGAATTAAAAAAAAAGTGCGGAAGTTTTAATAACGCAAGAATTAGCTTACCCAGAATTATCCATTATGTAATAATTCTAAATAATTGACAAATTTATTTATGTAATAATCCTTATATACCGCCAAAGTTGCAGTAATCTCAATGATTCGATGACTTATTCACGTTTAGTCAAAAAAACCGCATGTTTTGTTTGCTATTAGGAAACGTGTTCACGGCGACCAACCGAAAGGAAGAATAATTTTTATCAGTATACACGCTCCGTAGTGAAGCCTGTCACAACTGTCAAAGTCAAAATAACGTAAGGCTGTCACAATTCAAGACTGGCCACTTTTAATTTATGCAGGCAACTTTTTGCCATTTTTTGACTAAAAATTTTAATACATTTTCAAAAAAAAGTGTCACAATATCTTTATTGCCTATATCCTAACTTTATTAATTATCTTTTTTATGCCTAAAATGTACAATGTTCTGCTTTTTTTGGTTAGATAAAAGAGGTATTATAAAAACGCCAATACTTATGAATTTTCTATTAAGGTTTCAGTATAGTAAATTTATCAAAATTTTTGAACATGCCCTGTACAAGAAAACTCTGACAAGAATGTTCCCTATCGATTGTGATTCAATGTTCGAACCTCCTTTCGATGATCATTTTTTTCGTTGTTTATATTATAACAAACATTATATAATTGATTTAATGCTGAACATCGTTGAATGCTCATCATCATCATCATTATCTCGAATGTTAGTATTAAAATTCTCGTAGTATTAGAGATTTTAGAAAATTAGAAACATTTCTAAGATCAGGTTTCCTGTAGATTCCGACTAAAACAAAGTTTCGATGCTCATTCTAAAGGGGCCTTTGGATTAAGTTATAATTAGGTTAATAACTTTTCACATCCGTAGCCACCAACTGAGCAGCATTGGCCCTCTTTTATAACCGATCGGTACTCTCCTTCTTAACCATAGCTTCACAATGGGTGCGCATTAGCATCCGTGTCAATTTATCTACCAGTGCATCTGCCACTTTGACAGCGGAGAGAAATCTTGTCCTGCCATTTAAAGTAGGGTAGAGGTACACAGGGCATTACACAAAGTTAAATTTATAATTACAAATTGATTGCGAAAAATATAAAATGCTATCGCTCCCCTGCCATATTTCTAGATCGACCGATCTCGGACAACATTTAAGGCCCTAAATATTTTTTTTGCAAGTTCTGATGATTTTTTAATCCTCCAATGAACGCCACTTCAACTCAAATTGTGTCCATTTTTGTGAAATTTGATGAGCATAACATTATTATTTTGTGAGTAATTTTACATGAAAAATTAAAAAATGGACCAAATTTGAGTTGGAATAATGTCCAAGGAAGGTGTACGGTAGTGAATAGAAATAATCTTTAAGAAAAATGTACCTTAAAATCTTAATAATTTATTTTGTTAATAAATATTTATACAACATGGCATCTAAGATTTATTTGCAAACGTATTATCTAATAAAAGTTTATTTTAATTAAATAAAATTAGTATAAAAAGTATACCTAAATATTTTGCCAAAACTATACATTAGTTCACGCGAGTAAAAAACTAGAATCTTGCGTTACGATATTATATAATCTATACACAGTATTAATATAACCTACAACCGGCACTGGAAAGAAGATCACATTGTGCGATTGCGGTCTCCTTAGAATCTTCGAGAAATAAAAACTCGAATTGTTCTTTTCTGTCAGACCATTCCGAATAGGTTAACAAAATGCTTCGCTTGCCCCGTGTTGCTCGTCAGACTATCGCATTACACAAAAATCACCAAATTTCAAGATTCTACGCCAAAGATGTGAGGTTCGGTGCTGATGTAAGAGCTCTCATGCTACAGGGCGTCGACATCCTTGCCGATGCCGTTGCAGTCACAATGGGCCCAAAAGGTAGGAATGTTATTTTAGAACAGTCATGGGGAGCGCCCAAAATTACAAAAGACGGCGTGACTGTTGCAAAGGGCGTCGAACTCAAAGATAAGTTCCAGAATATTGGTGCGAAATTAGTTCAGAATGTTGCGAATAACACAAATGAAGAGGCAGGCGACGGCACCACGACGGCCACGGTCCTCGCTCGAGCCATCGCAAAAGAAGGTTTCGAAAAAATTTCCAAGGGCGCCAATCCGATCGAGATTAGACGTGGTGTCATGATGGCTGTGGATGCTGTTAAAGATAAGTTGAAAGGGATGTCGAAGCCGGTCACGACGCCAGAGGAGATCGCGCAGGTGGCAACCATCTCGGCAAACGGTGATACAGCAATCGGTAAGCTCATTGCAGATGCCATGAATAAAGTGGGTCGTGACGGCGTAATTACCGTGAAGGACGGCAAGACGCTTAACGATGAACTCGAAGTTATTGAGGGTATGAAGTTCGATAGAGGTTACATTTCACCATATTTCATCAACTCGTCGAAGGGAGCGAAAGTTGAATTCCAAGACGCCTTGATTTTGTTCTCAGAGAAGAAAATTAGCAGTGTTCAAACGATAATCCCAGCATTGGAGATGGCAAACCAGCAGCGAAAACCATTAGTCATTGTTGCAGAGGATGTTGATGGTGAAGCATTGTCCACATTAGTTGTTAATAGGCTTAAAATTGGACTGCAGGTTGCAGCTGTTAAGGCTCCTGGTTTCGGTGACAATCGCAAAGCTACCCTGAGTGATATGGCAATCGCCACCGGCGGGGTAGTATTTGGAGATGATGCAAACCTCATTAAGCTGGAAGACTTGCAACCATCAGATTTAGGTCAAGCCGGTGAAGTCATCATTACAAAAGATGACACACTACTGCTTAAAGGTAAGGGCAAAAAAGATGACATTGACAGGAGGGCTGAACAAATTCGCGACCAAATCCAAGAGACAACTTCAGAATATGAAAAAGAAAAACTACAAGAGCGCCTTGCGAGGTTAGCCTCTGGTGTTGCTGTGCTGCGCGTGGGTGGTTCAAGTGAGGTTGAGGTAAATGAAAAGAAAGATCGCGTCAACGACGCTCTTAACGCCACACGGGCTGCAGTTGAGGAAGGCATTGTTCCCGGTGGTGGTTCCGCTCTCCTTAGGTGTATTCCCACACTTGCTGAGCTGAAAACTGCTAACAGCGATCAGGCAACTGGTGTAGAGATCATCAAAAAAGCTCTTAGAATGCCTTGCATGACTATTGCCAGAAATGCTGGAATTGATGGATCTGTTGTTGTAGCTAAGGTAGAAGACTTGGGCCCTGAATTTGGTTATGATGCATTAAACAATGAATATGTTAACATGATTGAGAAGGGAATCATTGACCCCACTAAAGTAGTCCGCACTGCACTCACCGATGCAAGTGGTGTTGCATCTCTCCTCACAACGGCAGAAGCTGTGATTTGTGAAATCCCTCAGGAGAAGGAACCCAATCCTATGGCTGGAATGGGTGGTATGGGTGGCATGGGAGGAATGGGTGGAATGATGTAAACCATCTAATTGGAATACACAGTGCATTTAAATAGTGTAAAAAGAACAATTTAGTTACAACACAAATAGGGTATTGCAATTGAATGGTGAATGATTTTTACAGATGTGAAGTGAATGAATATTTTCTGTTGTTATTATTAAGTCTGATTGTGTTAGACATGTAGAAAGACAGCTGTCTTAGTTTATTTAGTTATGTAATGTTCACTTGGCAAAGAATGGTTATTTTTAATAAATGATAATGTTTTCATTTTTATTGTTTTTATTTATTCCCTATGATATTTAGAAACATGTCAAATAATAGACATTAACAAATGTTATTAGAGATTCCCCCCATATATTTATTCATGTGTTTAAGTGGTCAAAATTTTAAGTATGATGCAACTGGTCCATTGTGTGGTTGAAACATGGTTATGTAATAAACTAGCTAATCTATAGATAGATATTGCACAAGAACTTCTAACAATTTTAAAGATGCAGTAAATTTTGTTGCAAAATTTCCTAAGTAATGTAATGCGATAGATTTGTTGAAATGTATGTAAATTTTCGTATATTTTATGTCTTAATTCTGTAACGATAAAAGAAAACCTTGTTCCGTTGCATTAGCAATGTTGTAAAACAGTAATTGATAATATATCATTTAAACCGGTTTCTTGAACCATTGAACCCTATAAGAAAAGTGAAAGGACGGGGCGTAGTAAACAAGCCTGAAATACTAAGTGTTTAGAGCAAAGTCCAAACCTACTACCGCTAATCAATGGACGAACTAACCTAGTTTGTTATATGCTAAATATTTTTATAAATTCTTAATGTAAAGTAAAATAAAGTTTCACAACTTTTAAAACATCGTATTGTCTTATTTTCTTTCTAAAAAACTAAAACTATTTAAAAACCAGAAAAACAGTATATAATTATCATTTCGTGTAGAAGCACAGTTTATCGTGATAAAATTACGCAACACGTTGCTCATAACTAGGAATCGCTTTCGCCTACTTCTTAGGTTATTTAATGATTTTCTTTTTAATGATACGATAGTTGAGTCCTATAATAGCTTCTTAAAGCACGGACTAGAGATGTCATATATGTGTAAACGAGGCCTTTTATATCCCATGTCTTATACATAAATAATGTATTGAGAGAGCAGAGGTCACCAGTATCTACGAACAAACACAAGACGAGGCCGTTTTGCCGCCGCGGATGACTGAGGTTATAATTATATAACGCGAGAATTATATACAAAATATTGTATCGAACAAGCATAGAGAGATAAATGTCAATTCTACCATTACAATTCCTTTTACTTCATAACTATCGCACATAGTAGACAACATAAAAAAAACAATTTTAAGGCTACTTATGATTGCTTCACTCCTCTACAGACCGGAGCAAATCAACATAATCCGCCTGATTGTAATAAATACCCACGGACTCCAAAATTACCACACTTGGCATATTAAGTAAAAATACATTGGAGAAGGTTAATGCCCGCCTTACGTTTTTTTTAATGGAGTAGGCTAACAAATGATCTAGCGGCTTAGTAAGCGATCACCGCTGCTCATGGACATTTGCTACATTACAGAATTTCCAAATGCGTAGTCAGTCTTTAAGTGGGAGAATTTTTGTAAGAGGGAGGAAGGGGGGATGGAGACAAGTAGGCAGGAGGATGGGCCATCGGCTACGTCACTTACCGACAAAGTGCGGAAGCAAAAACACTTCCAGCATACCGATTTTCTGCGAGATTGTGGAATTTATGGCAGCGTGGCTCTACCGCCGAAAAATAATTGTGCTTTTTTAAAGCTTGTAGCTTCTGTAGATAGACAACTTTCGCAATCTGCCTGAAAATATCACAGCGTAACCAGTTGCGTTGCAGACAAGAAGTAAGGTTGCATGCATTACTATGTCTCAGGTTGGCGGGCAATTTCTTGGAGATTACTGCACATAAAATACTCGATCTTATAGCTTTGGCTTCGAGTATAGAAAAAGACTAGGCGGTTAAAAGTAAAAACAGAAATTTAAAAGTAAAGATATGAAACTGGACGAGGCCTCACTCTGAATGAGATCCATATCAAAATAAATACTATATTGAACTGATCACGCACTATGATAATTATCTGTTTTACTCTAGTACTTATTATATTAATGTAAAATTCACCGGCCTTGTCATTAGTAATACATCCCTGGGTGACGAGGGCAGTAGTGTCAAACACTGTCGAATCATCAATCAAACGTCCGACTTCCTTATTCCGTCACTTAATTTTTATAAAAAAAGGACCTTTACTTGACGCTGCCGAAGTAGAAAATAATAATATCAAGGGAAAAAAATACAATATTGTGTTAAGATAGATTTATATTTTGTTTTAAAAGTGTAATATCTATAGTAAATAATGTATATATTTAACAATTTATAAAAATATCTGATCGTCGTCCGAATCACCAGCACCGTAAACGAAATGTCTCCGAACGACATTCTCATCGGCGATTGCACTCTCTGTATTGCTGTTCTTGCAAGGCGTCACCGGATACCTCACTGGTCCCAGCCATCTTCTGCTCAGTCCATAGTTCCTGGGCAAAGCGACATTTTTAGCGGAAGCGCTCTTCGCAGATTTGTCCAAGCTGTTCAACGATGACTGGATGGATTTCAATGAAGATTTCTTCAACAGAACTTCACTAGTACAGTCGTCAAGATAATCATCAGGTAGATCCATGCTATTCGGTATACTAAGACTGAGTGGTCGTCGCTTAGGCCTTGTGTGACCGAGTTGACCGCGCCAAGTGTTAAATTTTTGCTTTTCCCTTTTTTGTGGGGTGTTCTCTCGAGATGAATGATCGCCCAAATCCGACTCGTACACTTTATTCTCCGAATAACACTTCTGCAAATTGCTTCTATTCAGAGAGTTATGTTCAATGTTTCTATCTTTCATTCTACTAATAACTTTCTCTTTCGTAATTTTAATTAACGCGTAAATGGTCTTTAAAGCCTCTTCGTTCAACAAGTCGTCATCAGCTATGTCCATGTCTAACATGCTTGCACTTTTTAGCTTTGACTCGTTACTATTATTATTTTTATTTAACTCCATACATGATTGATAATCTAAATTGAAATGTTTATTTACATTTTGCAAAACAATCAATTCAACTGTTTCTGGGGCAGATTGCAACATTGTTAACGCTTTGTCATATTTTAAATTTAACAATGTTTGTCCATTTACTGATATTATCTGATCACCTGGTACTAGTTTCCTGCACAATTCTGCTGGACTTCCGGATGTGATTGATTTTATATATACATTTCCATCAGAGCCCTCGGCAACTTGTAAACCTAATGCATTACCTTCATCTCTTCTTAAGACTGCTGTCACAAATACTCTTTCGCCTTGTATATATTCAATATTATCCAATTTCTCAAATAAGGAGGTACTGAGGCAAGATTCATTTGCCTCTTTATAATTATATACATCGGAGTAAACTTTTGGCGACTCTAAGACATACGCCGTAGGACCTGTTGAAGCATTATGGATGTACTGTCTTTCTGGCAGTAACTTCATGCTATTCACATTGCAATGTTGTTTCTGGTCCAAGCTTAGATCATCTGAATCGCTATGCCCTGCACCTGATCTAAGACAATCAGTGGAATTCTGGTGAATAGCAGACCTAAGTTTACCATCTACAACGGTTTTCATCCCAGTAAATACCCTTGTGCCCATTTTAACTCCATGCCTTCTTGGTAAACTGCTCTCAGATGATGACAAACATTCATTTGATGAGCTGGCGTGGCCAATACTTGATGAATTCAACAAACTTTCATTGTGATGCGGTGACAATATACGTCTTAGTAGTTCCTCAGTGTCTGGCTTTTCATTCTCTTTGTTTTGAACTTTTCTATCACCAAAAATATCAACCCTAAATTTTCTTCTCACAGGTCTTCTCACCCTGACTGGGTTCCTAACAGCTAAATTGTAACTATCTTGATAATTACTGCAGTCTGTTTTTATAGGGCTGTTATTAACTGGAGATCCAATTTCTGCAGAAAGGTATGTAATAAAATCTTCTTTTGCATATAATTTCATATATAATCTATGATGCAAAGAGGCCAACCAAAATGTAAAATAACTTTTGTTTTCAGTCATTTTCAATTTATATTTAATTCCAATCTTTGATAGTCCAGAATATGAATTAGGCATAATATATAGACTCTTCTTATTATAGTAGAATGTATGTATATGATGCCACGGTAGACTTTGTAATACTATTCTATTGGTAACAACACCAGCATCGTCAGTAACCTGGCTATTTCTAGAATATAGGGTAATGCCTCTTGGACCTATTGAGAGCCAAATATCTCGGCAGAATCCATCTCTAGTAGCCCAAATTGCTGAATAAAAATGAGCACCATAATCTCTAAATGTCTGTGCTAAAGTTATATAATTAACAATGGCCTTATTTCTATCTAGACCTCTTCTAGACTCATGAGCCCTTTTCATTTTTAATTTTATATTAGCCATATCATCAGTAATTAAAGTTTCAGGTAAATAATGTTCTAGAAGAAAATAGTCAGAAGTTCCGTGTTCCCTGTAAGAGAACTCTCCGAATTCAATATGCAATGCATACCCAGCCAGCAATATGAGATTCTGAATTGTTGAAGTCATTTGACCCTCAACTGTTGCTCTTCGCAGTTGAAGGTAAACTCTGTATCTCCATTCACCCCCTTGAATATTACTGGCAATACTCTTAGGAAGGAAAAACTTTATCCTTAAAAATACTGTAAGTGCTGCATCATCCTCCACATTTTTACTTTTTTTATTTGATTTATGCCAAACTTCTGGAGCTACCTTTTTAATTTTGTAATCATCTGGCAAAAATACAAAATCTCCACCAATTAAGGCAGCTATTCCTAACATAAAGTTATGTTCATATTTCTCACTAACAACAATTGCTTCAAACAATTGACCAGCTGTTATTGAATTGGGATCACAGAGTACCTCAATCCTTTGTCCATTAAGTAAAACAATAGTTAAAGTTCTCTTATCACATGCAGTATTAAGTGTTAAATCAAGATTTTTGATAGGTTGTGAAGCCCTTACAATAAATTCTGGCCCTATGCAACCTTCTTTACCTTTTGAGCCCACATCAGCCTTATAAAGCCTTGAGGCAGCCCTTTGCACAGGTTTTCCTCGCCTAAAATTTACATTTTGAGTTGTTTGTTTAGCTTTGTTAAATTTTCCTTCATCACAGTTGACCGCAGACATTGATACAGCATTATTTTGAATATTGGAATGTTCTATTTGTGTGCTGGTTGCAATATCAAAACTGGAATGGGCATTTGTAAGTCCTCCCAACCTTTGTGTATCAAATAGGTTAAAAACTGCATTTCTATGAGTTTTGGATACTCTGTAACTAGGAAATGGATCTCTCTCATCAGGAGAACTCATAACATCCACATAGCTTCTTGGACGAGTGCTAACCTTCAAAGTTGGGGGGTTGGAAGTGGATTCTTGAATTCTTAATTGAGGTTCTTCTTTTGACTCAAGTTTGTTCTCAGATTTAAAGTGGTGATAGTTCATAACGGGGCTAAAGGTTATGGAAGCTGCGGAACAGGAACTACGCCCAGAATCCTCTTCATAATTTCGAGACATTGCCCTGGAAATTAAAAACGTTAAAGATGTAAAAATTTTATTGCTTGCACAGCAACTCAATATTTAACATAAAGAATTTATTTGCATTTTATTCGGATAAAAAATAGGCCCAACATTTATTATGCACCATTCAGGAAATTACATTCCTTCCCATCACGTCATACTCTCATACTATGTAAATACTTGAATAGTTGTCTTGGCATTCACTAATCAATTATGCATGTCCTTAGTCACAAATCACTTCAGTGTGAGATATATTATGGATATCGAAACATAACTTGTTTTATAAAATTACAAATTTTAAAACATATTTCTTTAAAGCTTTAATAAAAATAAGGAAGTCTTACGGTTTATCACAAGTTTATCGTATATAAACACCCGACGAGCCCACCCTTTATCTTATTATTTTATTATTAAAAGCTGGAGTACAGGAACATTTTTCACATAAAATTAAACTGTCGAAAAAATTAAATATAAATAATAACATTTCTCAAAATAAAAAAGACGCCCACTATTTCACACCGCTCTCTTGTTATTTGTAATTATTTGTGGTGGATAATCTTGAACGTTGAATACAGAATAAAAATATTGATATTTTAAACTTTGGAGACGTACTTTAAGAAAGTTTAGGGAACTTTGTTAAGTGATGTAAATGAAAGAAAAGCTACGGTTTTAATAAGGTACACTTAATTTAAAATGTTCCATTACATTTTAAATTTTGCTTTTTAAGAATATTGCTTGGCTCATCACGAAGCCGTTAATTAAATTGAAAACATTGCTCTTCATATAGAAACCAGCAATGTTTGCACATTATTGCTTTACTAGAAAATAACTAATAATATGTTTTTTTCAGATAAATTCTACAAAAGTTCAGCTACTCTCTACTCTATAGAATTTCTATCGTTTATAACTACATATTTTATCGACGCACAAGAAAAGTTTAAAAAAGAATTTGTGTATACAGGTAAAGTGAACTGTCGTCAAAAAAGTACTTATTCCAGAATGTTAAACATTAATCTATATTGAACATTTGATTTGGTTTGAAACGCGAGGTCCACGATTCGTATCTTATATTGTTTATGTCATGCTGTTATTGTTTTTAATACCAAACAGCAGCTCGATGTTAATATTGGAAACTTAATTATTCGAATGCGAATTATTAAGCATATTCTCTTGCCATTAAAAATCTATTTGACGACTAAAACCATTGTCATTTCTATCGATTGCGATTCAAGCTGAAGTTCCATCCTCATTTTAAGGGCCCCTTGGAGTTGTTTTGTTGTTGTCTCCAACTACTCTTTTTTCGCTAAGACAATGAACAGCTTCCAAATAAATTGTACAAACTGGGCTAACCACGTAGTACCATAAAAAAAAACTAAGTTTAAGTTGACATAATACACATTTGATATCTGTGGTTGCATGACATTTGCAGTAACGTCAATAATCAATTAACTTTTATCAATATAGTACACAGTATCAGTAGATCCTTGATTCGGTCACTGATTTATTTTTCCGCGCTTTCATTGTTTAATAAACTTCAATATAGTATTTATGAGTAATACATGTGAATAAACAGCGGTACTGTAAACCTAATATTTTTGGGTAATGGGAATTTGAGATCGCTTAAAATTTCTCTGAAAATATGGCTACCTTAATACAATCGTACGAGCAACAATATTCTATACTCACAGCCGATGTCACTGCCAAAATTGGCCGGTTAAAAGTTGGAAATGACGGTAAGATTTTAAACGTCTTCCAAATTTTTCCCTATCTTAAGAAATAATGGAATGGAAGCTTTGCGTGTTAAGAGAAAGTCTCAGTCAGATTTTTTTATTTTAATTTCATGAACTTATAAAAATATCTATTCGAGAGTCCATCCAGCATCCTTTTTTACAAATGATGATATTTTAAAAGAAACTGCCTTTATGTGATTGTTTTGCTTCATAGTTGTCATGATTCAATTGATATTAATTTCAAGGCTAAAATTATTTAATTTAACTACATAATAATATAACCAGTCAATGATAATTTTTCTAGAAAACCGGGAGCAGTTGTCAAGAGAGATTCAAGCTAATTTTGAAGAGGCTAATGACTTGGTAATATTTTACATATTTATTCTTTCATTGTTAATATCATGTTAGTAAGTTAGTTGAAATTTAATGTAAAAAAAGCATCAGCAATGTGGCAACTGCCCTTGTGGATGTTTAAAAAGAATGTAACAAAATGAAAAGCGACTTATGTTCTGACTATACTCATTTATTTCTTTCATTTGTGTTTTTTCTGGCACTATTGTATATTTCAACTTAAATAAATATAATGAGTTACTATACACCACTAGATCTCGCTCCACTTTGGGCAAAATAAAATCGTCAATATATTAGTACATTAAGAAAAACTTTTTAGTCTGTTTTAAGTTTACTGTGCAATTAAATAGTGTGCAATAAAGTCGAAGTTTACACATTGATAATGATAGCTTGTAAATACTTTAATCAATGATCTTTTCTATTTGCACATGAAGACTTGTTAAAAACATTGTAACATGAAAGTATTTATGGATTTTATGGTGTAAATTATGATTAAAATTCACCATTGGAGGAATGATAATATTGAGAATTTGAACATTTATTACTACAGTTTAAGGTTTTTTAAAAATATATAATTTAATAAGCAAACAAAATATTGTACAAAAAGCTACAAGCTCTTGTATCCTTTGGTTTTTTAATAGAAATTTTGATTTATATTCCAAATCTATTGAGTCTTACTGTGATTCTACTTGATGAATTTGCTGAAATTAGCATACAGAAATCATTACATTTATAATAAAATTTGAATGTAAGTGTACCTTGTATTTATATGACTATTGTGTACCAGCACATTATTGATTAATTTAACACATATTATATCTGGCTAGAAATAAATATTGGAGGTGGTGCACTTTAGGTGCATTTCAATTTACATTATTGATTATAAGTTTATGCGAAATCTTATACATTCAAAGCTTATTACTATATGATCTGATTTAAGCTGGAACAATTAGAGCTTGAATACCGAGGTGCTGGTGCCGGATCCCGTGTGGCTGCATATCGCGCTGAACTTCAACGGGTTAAAGACGAATATCGGTCCGTTCTAAGCAATTCGGCAACATGTATGTTATGTTTTTTTATTTTTTTGACAATTTGTATGTATAGGTAAGTTGAATGGTGAAGCCTGCCTGTAAAGGCTGCCTAGTAGTGACAAATATGCGTAAAAAAGACCTTGGAGTATTGTTTTAGGTAGACAGAGCATTCAGTTTTTATCACATGATTGTTTGACTTTTAAATGATTCTTGCGCCTTGTTATAAAGTTAGTCTCAACTATAGATCTCTTGTCGTTTGTGTCTGATAACCTTTATATATGAGAGTAAAGAAAGAATGAATGTGTCCGTTTATACATGTGTGAATTATAAAATCCAAGATATAAGACTATAATATATTATAATATCCGAGCTCTATATACATCATTACACATTTAATGTTGATAAATTTTATGTAAAAATTAAAAAAAACTTACATTTTAGATTATACAGGGCACATAATGGAGCCATAAAGCATTTTATATAATCACTAGCTATTAGATGAACTTTTATCCGCTTCTTTGTTATCTACCATTACAAAAACATGCATAATAAATATTAATTAATTAATTAATTCTTCTTTAAATTAAAAGTGGTCTAACAAAGGTAGTTTTTGTAAAACCAAAATAATCTTTTAGTATTGTTATAAAAAAATCTCTGTTATTTACTAGATTAGGAGACCACATGAAAATACCTTAATTTTTCATAATGGTTTTAGATAACATTGATACGGAAGAAACATATGATGACTGGAACACAAATGAACATCGCCAGAAGTTACTGGACAATACTGAAAGGCTTGAGCGTTCGGGGAAAAACCTTACCGAAGGCTACAGAGTTATTTTGGAAACAGAGGAGATTGGCGCTGCGGTGCTCCAGGATTTGAGTGTACAGAGGGAATCAATACAGAGATCTCAGGGAAGGGTAAGTATTTTGTTAGCTCTATGTTATGGAAGCAAATGATCAAGCAATCACCGCCGCCCATATGTTTTATATCTCTTCATAGCACGGAAATTCATGTTAAGACCACAAAAATATTTGTTCCTTATAAATCAATCTTTGTTAACAGATAAATTTACATGAAATTTCAATTACAAAACATAGTCAATATCTCTGAATTTTTTTAGTTGCATCAGTAATTATTATCTTTGTGAACTATTATTCATTGTAATGATTGTTACAATATAACACAAGCTTTTATTGTTTTTGAAATTGAATCTTTGTTACTTTTATAATAATTTGATAGCACATTAGATAGATGCTTACTTAAAGTGTTACCCCTATCACATATCTTTTTAGGTTTCTAAAGCTTTCTTGTTCAAAACATATTTTGTGTTGTCAGGCCATGAACCCCGTAATTTGTCTTAGATTTATGATGCATAGTCGAAGCAATATTTTCATTAAGGGTAATTTTTCGAGAGTAATTACACTGGAAGTAGAGACACATAATTTCATATCGCTTAGTGAAAATAATAGCGCGGAGCCAAGCAAAGATTTGAAGTATTCAGCAAGTTCAAAACTACTGAATTTTGACTGGCCCGTTGGTGTAGTGGTTAGTGCTCCTGACTACTAAACCGAGGGT
>DWHO01001924.1:0-14269 GCA_018247575.1 Eurytides lysithous rurik | reverse complement strand
CTACACTACACCAACGACACTATTAACGGAACAAGCTTGACCGTTGGATAAAAAAAACCCAACAATCCAAGCAAGTTCTTCTTCAAGTCGCGCAACACGCCGCCCGAGCAGCGAGACTTAGGCACGAACACTGTATGAAACAGGATAATGCGCTGTAAGCGCAGAGTAGCGGGTATCAGATGCATGTGCTTCCTCTACCAGACGTCCGACTCGGACGAGAGCGCGAGCCGAACTGTGTCATTTAGAACTCTTACATGAAGCAGGTACAGAAAAAAGTGATGATAATGGTGATGACATCTGCTATAATTGTAGTAACGTTACTTTAGATAAATATTATACTTTTAACATAAAAATTACATCTAACTGAAAATCGAAACGGGATGTAGTGTTCCATAATTTATTTTTGACCGCCTTTATTTATGTTTCCTCTTATTAGCTCAGTTACAATTATAAAATCACCGTAAATGATTCCATTCAATTTTTGCACTTGTAGTCGGGCTTTTAAATAAATAACCAGCGTTGTAATAAGTTAAATTGCCAAAAACCACTCTACTGAGTTTCCCGGCCGCCATTAGGATTTTCTCTTTAATCCGTTTTCCATTGTCCGCAGCTGTTTTTAAATTGTGGTAGATAGCAAATGGACGGGTAAAATTAGTATAGATATTTTAGTGGAATAAGCATAAATTGGTTCGAGGTATTCAGTTGAATTATTTTTATATCAGTTTCCCAATGCTTGACTAAATATAATAGATTTACTTTGATGTGGTTAACATTTATTCGCTCCTCGAGTCTGTAGGGAACCGTTTAATGATATAATTTCACATATACCTTTCAAAATCAATTTTGTTATAAGTTTTGTCGATGGACAGTTATTGGATTAACCCGACATTACTTGGATTAAGATGTTATTTTCTATAATTAAAGACATTTTATGATCAAGTTACAGGTATAAACCAGTAACTTTCTATATTTGTTATAAAGTTTGGGTAGCTATACCTTATAAATTCAATTTCTTTGAGATATAAAAATGACTTATATATTTTTTCATATTTCAATGAACATCAGCTTAAAGAAGAGAATAAAAAAAAACAGTACTCAAGTAATTATGACGCCATACTTGTGAAAAGTAATTTTAAGATAATTATCTTCCAATCAGAATTTCCGTTAGAATGGTACAAACCTCAGGAAAACACGCAAGCAAGCCTGCAAAAATATTTTAAATAAAACAGCAGTCAAAATCTGTTTAAAATTTAATACGAATCTTTCAAAGGAAATCCTAGTGCCAGAACGTATTTTCCTGATCTAGTATGAATACTTCCCATAAGCAAAAAGTCTAATTACAGTTATACCTATATACAATTTAATTAAAAACTTTAAAAAACCGACAAATGCAATAGTTAAACGATTTAAAGACATTTCAGATCCCTAAAAAAACTAAAACAAGAAAGGTTCGCCAAAATTAAAAATATTGCAAGCTAATATTAAAGTATAATATAAATACGAATAAGACAAAAGTTATTATACTTTCTCTGCATCGATTGTGTGTATATATGCGTATTATATTTTTACATTAATAGCTTAACATTAGTTACAATGATACTAACAATTTTATCAACCTAACATACAACATTCAAATCAGATAATAGTTAGGAATAAATTAATTGGTTTTGTTGAAAGAAATTAAAAGTTTTATTTTTTTGTTCATCATAAATAAGCATCACAGTTATTCGGATAGATATGTTCAAACGTTTCCTAGTAGTACTCCTCTCGCAGAAAAATCCCATTTTAAAGGCATGCAAAGAATTTGCAAATGATGTTGTGAATGTCTCTGTATTTTCTTTTTCTTTAAAAAAAAAAAACGCTGCTCTTGTTGTAACTCAGAAATGTCTTGTGTTATAAGAGCGTTTTACATACATAAATCTTACAAACAAATATTTGTAGCTCGTACAAATATTTGCCCCGGGTAGGTATCGAACCCACGACCTACGACACCGAAGTCAATAGCTTAGCAACTGCTCCAAACGCTCATCGAAATCGGAATCGATCTATGTTGCTTACCTGATAAGCGATAACCAATGGGTTATCGCTTATCAGGTAAGCCGCTGTTCGTTTCCTGCCTACTCCATAAAAAAAAACAATTGAGACTACGATTGCAAGAAACACATTTGTCACATTTAAATTTTTGGCTTTCAATAGCTGTTAAGCTTATTTTTATAATGTATTATCTTTTTATCAGTCATTATAATAATTAGTATGACACAATTATCATAATTAGTTTAGATAGTTAAAAATAAAAATGTTATTGGTAAATGACACAATGATCAAATATAACGAGATTAATGAAAATAAACTGAGGCAGTAAGATGTAACATTCATTCTTATATTTTCTTATTGTTATTATAGAACTATTTGTTATTTTTATATATTTTTTTTTTTGAAGATCCATCAGAAAATTATTAATGTCCGTCGTCCGTTTATGAAAGGGAGAAATGAGACTGCTGATAGCACACCAACGGGGAAGCTTGTTTCCCAGGCGGAATTCAAATTAACCACTTCATATTCTCGCTTACATTCACTTAAACATTAAAGAGACCACGCAGTAGCTCTCCAACTATCCTGGAAGCTTTTCACCGTTTCACATTTGTAGTTATTATTTATGCTTCTGCCAGTAATTAAACGTAATATAAAAGAGCGCTAAGGTAGATTCAGTATATTCTGGTCAATTAGTCTAGTAGTTTTAAGGTCATATTAAGGTTATATAACTTAGCAAAGCATAGTTATCCTCATTTGAATTAATAGTTATCTTAATTTAATAAAAATGCAAATTTATTGGATTCTTAATGTACATTTATTTCATTGAAATAGTATTTGCTTCTTTATCAAAATTATTAAATTATCATCATTGCTGATATTAGAAAAAAAAATGTGTTAAATGTTATCCAATAGGTGGTGGAAACCTAAGTCTGTAGTCCGAATTATCATTGGAGCTTACTTATGATTGAAAAATACATTGGTGCATGTGTCACCCGATGGTAAGCGATCAAAATTTAATCAATCGATTTGATTCGATCAAACTATTTCTCGGTAAACGATAATGTAACATAATAGAGAAAGATTTTATTAAAAATTTTTTGGAGATTTAGGCTTGCACGCAAAAAGTTTTACCTTTTTTCTCTCTTCTGCTGTTCCTCGTAACGCACTGTCAATGATCTTTCTTCATATTTTGTATGAATCCTTTTAACCCGTTGTGACCAAAGCTCTGACATCTGTAACATTCAAAGTTTTGATACTGCTGACACTCGAATGCGTTATTAATACTTGGTTTGGTCAGGATGGACAGAAAAAAATCACAGAATTGGAATTTTAATACCAATTTCTATACCAACCGGTAACAACATTAAAACCATCACATCATTTTATTTTATTTTTTCGCTGGTGACGCATTAATTGTGTAGATTCTATCAATATATTTACAACAGAACGGAACTCAATTTATGTTCTCTATTGTCGAAATTGCCTACACAATAAATCTGCCTCGTGTAATGCGTATTGCGGTTAGTGGTAGATGAGCATTATTCCCGTCAAACCATGTAGCCCTATATATTAGTAGAATAGAGAGCTTTGTTCACAGCATTCATGATTTCAATGTAGCTAAATTCGCTATGATTTTTCTAAGTTGGATAAAAACTAAAATACGTATTTTAATGGTCCACTTTTGCCGTGCGATTAAATCGAGTTATTATTAGAGATGTGTTCATTACCGTCACTGATATTAATATGTAGATGGTGTATGTGTGTGTGTGTGTGCGTGCGTATGTTTGAGTGAGTATATAATAATGTACTATATACATTGACATTAAATATTGTATTATGTAGAGTATTTGTTTACTATTAACTAATTTTGTAATATTATGTGATCATTAAATTTTTTTAGTTTAATTTAATTGCACTTACCACAATTAGTCTTTACGGGTTGACCGGGAGAGAGTGTCCAATGGTATTCAGCCGTTTAGATTTGCTACTCGTAAGGTATTGCAATAAAATCTAAATAAATAAATTAGTTTGGGTCTTATTCTAACATTTTGGTCAGATTCGGGATCTTTGCATCCAATATACCAATTATAACTTTAAATTGTTGTTGAAACAAAAAACGTTTTACTACAAAGACTTTAAAGAGTTATTTTGATACCTCTTTGACGCAGTTGTCAGCTTGCAAGGCTATTGGCTACGGAGTTGTAGGTCGTGGATTTGATTCCCAACGGGGCGAATATTTGTACGAACTACAGATAATTGTTCCAGATCTGGGCGCTTGTCCGCATGTGATTTATGTTTGTAAAACTTTGTAACGTGTCTTGTAATAAGAATGATTCGGCAGCGCTGCCTTAACTTTAAGATATTTCTACCTTAAAACAAAAAATCTTGAAGTGAATAAGTCAAAAACGTGCTTTCGCGGTCTCCACGATCCGACCATCCCGCGTTTACAGATGCATGAATATGTAAAGGTTAATCTGATTTTTGACAGAAACGTATACCACGGTTTAGAGCTCTGGGATGGGGCAGTATTTTTTAAGTTTTCTTTTCAACTTACCTTTTTAACGCTTGTCTTTTTTATTGTATATCTGTTAACTCTTTAGCAGAAACCGACTGGGGTGCCACTGCATTTCCAGTTTCCCAGTTTGTCTTGTCGTATTTAACATGTTTTGCCAGTTGTTCTATAGTTGAATACTGTGTTTCGAATATAAGAGCAGTGTCGCCAGCATTGTTATTGAGTGTTGAGATATATCATCTTGAATACTTGGACGACGAGCGTATTACTTATTTATTTTTATTATTTATCTATATAATAATACGTGAAGAGAAAAATTTGGACCCCTATAGCCTATTGCATTCGCGGGGGAGAATGACATTTGGCAGTTATAGTCCATAGTTATAGTTTTGTGGACATTATTATTGTTATGTTATTCATAATATATATATTAAATTAGCTAATTTGTTTTTTGTTTACGTTTATACTACTAATTTCACTTTATTTGTCAAATCGTAAATGTTATAGTCAAAAATCTAAACTAAATAACAATAAACTAAATATTATTATATTACTAAAGAGGGCTTTCAAGAAAGCTTCCTTGGTTGATTTCGACCAGTAAGCGATCGCTAGTTCGAGTAAATTCATGCTCGTATTTACCTATAGCTTTACTCTACTTATCTGAGTAAATAAAATTTCGCAAATTTTACCTCGTTAATGAAAATCTATAGTTGGTATGGTATGGTATATATTAGGTTCATAGGAATATTGATTTCGAGTTATTATGATTTTAATAAATGTGATCATTTTAAAAACAAGTAGTATTTTTGACAGTGCGTATATCATTAATCATAACAGAGTAAAAAGATTTTTCAAATTATCAATTTGCCATACTTTAATAAAGAATTAAATATAACTCAGTAAAAAGGAAAAAAACAAAAATTTCACTTTGGAGGTGCTGGGACTTGAACCCAGGACTTTCAGCATGCGAAGCAAACACTCTACCACTGAGTTACACCCCCGTTGTGAAAAGGGTCGCAATTCTAGACCTATTCACGAGAATATTGATTTTACTCCACCCACGTTTGACCGACACCGTGCTAAGTGCGTCACTTGTACTCATCGTGTTTACGTGTTTAAAATAAAATGCTTTCTTTTATAGACCGATTATTGTTAGTTGTCATACTTTATCGATAGCATTTTGGACATCAAATAATAAATTTTAATCTTATTGTAAGATCTTGCAGCCCCAGAAAAAATAATACTGCTAGATGAAGTGTCACAAATTTACAGATTATCCATTTACTTATAGATCACTTCGCCAGTTTGTCAGCTATGGTACGCATTAAGCCGAGTTTCCTTTTGCTTTTTAGTGTTCTAACTTTTATATTCCTAACGGTACCTTTCCCAGAAATTTCTAAACTATGTCTTGACATAACATATGTAATATTGAAACTCTCTGTGAAAAACTGTGTAAATTATGTTCTTGAGCGTCACTTTACTAAATAAATTGATAATTTTATATGTGATTATAATAATACTTTATTGCTTGTTTTTTAACCATGTTTACAAAATAATGAACACAATATTAATATGCAGCATAGTATTAGATGACAATTATAAATTGACAGGGTCCTTACCTTTCAAGTAAGTTATTGAATAACTTATGTTTAGGAGGTTCAGTCCTATCTCCCTACACCTCGAGTATATACATTATTGTGTTGTATATACATAATTATGAATTATTAGTTTCATTGTTTATATTTACAACATGGTTTGTAAGTTATTTTACAAAATTTCATATTTAGTTGTTAACTTGAAACTGAATACATCTATTGTGTTACTTAATAAACAATATATTGACAATATATTTGAAAAATTTTAAATTCATCTGGACAATGACTGGAATATTAATTGAATATTTCGATCGTTTTCCAGATGAATCGATTTAAATAACACAAAAAAAAGTTATACAACTTCGTCGTAAAATCACGTGACGTTTCATTTCAACAGAGTTACAAAAATAATTCGATTCATGCATCAATTCTTCTTTAAATCCTACTTACGGGTTATTACCTAGGTATTTGGGCTGTTTTGCGGAGTCCGCAATATATAAATACAAATATGTATGTATATTGTGAATTGTCCTTCAATATATCAATAAATAGCTTGTAACAATGACTTTGTTATAAAGTTCAGTGAAAAATTTCAAATTTATGAAATGGGTAACAATTGAAATGCTACGCTGTTTTAACAATCGCAATGGAGTTGGGATTAACTTAAGGATGAAAGCCGAAGCTGAGTAACACAAAGACGATAGATAGAATGAGTGGAGAGAGGGGATTATGTGTGGCTAAAGCGATGCTATTAGGGCTTATGCAAACAGGGGCGAGAAAATAGAATGGTCAGTATAGGCATCAAAGGGAATGGAATCGGAACACGCCCACTGAAACACGATAATGTTTAACTTTTTACCCGACTGTCGCAGAAGGAAAGGTCTTCGAGGTTTTAGTCTGGATCATAATGAACTAATTTTTATGATAAAGTTATGGTTATTAACCATTTTTTTTGATAAAGGACTTTTTGTTAGTACTGACTTAACACTTGATATTGGTCTAAAGTGCACATAAAATTTTGATAAATCGATCGCATTTCACTAATTACTACAGAGATTGGCAATGGTAGGGTTTGTTATATACTTTTGTTAACCAGGCCATGGAGGCCATGAGTTGAGATCCCGCGGAGGGCAATGGTGTTAATGGTGTTGATTTTTGTGGGGTTAGGGCATTTCGAGTTCCCTTTCGATGGGTTCCCACCCTGAAGGAGATTCACCGTGGCTTGGTCACTCAGGGCGCTGCAAGTGGCAAAAGTGCAAAAGTGAGTCCTGGCGATTTATCGGCGCCATCTAGCGGTGGCTTGGAGGAGTTGTTACTAAGAGATCGGTATAAAGTCACCGCCTCCGATCTCTTACCAGCCGCGTGTGGTATCCGTCCCATCAGGCTATAGAAGTAATTACACCTGTATCTGCTAAAACTTGAGTAAGCACTATAGTATATTACACGCAGCTGGCTGATCTATTATAAGTTAATGTCTGAGGCCGAAATTGTTCGGAGAGAAATTACTTTTATACTTTGAAAATAAAATTGTTGTTTCCAGCGTTTTGACATTTTATCAAAGAAATATCAGTTAAAGCCAATTGCAAATAAAACTTTTATTTGTCTGACCAAACATTCCATTATACTTGTTTTATATATTTTTTGAATTAACAATAATGCTTAACGAATGGAAGTATGAATAATTCCATTGTCAAGCGACAAGCAGTTTAAATTAATTTAGCACAAAATTTTGCCGAAACGCCTCTTTTAAAAAGTGAAAGACAAGTTAAATAAACGTTATAGTTTTTTACACATATTTATTACAATAGAATTGAAGTAATTATCGTTAGAAGCTAAACAGCTAAAGCTATTAAACTTGAGTTCTAATTAATTTATTAGGAAAATATTTCTGAGCGTTCAGAACATATTTTAATTGGCTCTTTCTTGAAAAAAAAAACATCATGAAGAATGCTGAGTTGTAAGGCTTTTAAAATTTTCGTGTTTCACATGAATTTGGTCCTGAAGTAAATAAAAACTTTTTAAACTTTATTTTCTATTATTTACTATTTTCGTATACATGTCATTAAGTTGTCTAATAAAGCTGATGCCCGTATAAAGAAGAATTCATGTTTTCATTAAAATTAAACTTGGAGTAAAACAGCAGCTTGATTAACAAACGGAATATACTCGTATATCTGACGGCGTCAAACGCCCATTCAGAAAGACCAATGCGGGTTGGCCACTGGAACATCCAAATTACAACCAAACCGAGCTAATGTTATCAAATGACGGAATTACGTGCACAATGGAACTGCTTCGCGTAATGCGTAATGCGGTTAGTGGTCAAATGAACATTCGTATCCTGGTATTTACGAGGATACCAATATTCATTCGTCAAAAACTTTAAACAATGTTAAATACGTTAAACAATATCAAATTTATGGTTAGAATTAGCACAGTAGTGGCGTTGTGGCGATTTCCGCTAAACGACTGTCCAGTTCGATATTTATTCTTAAGCTAAGTAATAAAAAAAATATTTTGTATGCAAGTCCAGACAGTCGACGACCGTTGCGGTGTCGGTCTGCATATCCTGTCCTTAAGCTAATCACAGATTTCTTCATGTTTGACCCTGCAAAAGCATGGTTTACCCAACTCCGTATCACGATGAAGTTGAGGGGGAAGGGTCGCATCGACCAAAGCCACGTGTTTATGTTTTGATTTTGGTTATTTTTATTACTTTTTGACGTTTCACGTAACTCATTCATTTTATATTTAGTCAATAATTTGATTGGATCCGTATTTTCAATTTCGTTTTCCTACTGACGTATTAACAATCGTCATTGAATATGTATTTGTAGGTTTCTTAGAGCAAAACACATGTGTGAATAAAAATAGCATTGACATAACAACTGTTTACCTTATAATAAATGATTGTGTTTATGGTTATCTGATTCACCAAAATATAAAGTCCGTCTCGGGTGGTACCATTGCATTATTCTACCGACAAGAAGTAATATATAAACAGTACTGTCTTCCGGTGACAATGGCAATGTTTTCAGTATAATTACTGGGCAAAGAGACAGAATACCTTAAATTGAGGCAGCGTAGATTCGTTCAGGTTATTCAGGTTGTTCATGCGTTTTGCTTACGACGACGTAAAACTTGGCTGTTTCGTCACTTTGTCTCCTAAAATAAGTACGATGTTTGTCTTTTTATCGTCTCCATATGAACCGATTTTGCTTTTCGATGCTATCCAATTTTAAATGATTGATGACGTCATGCCGTTGATCTGCAAATACTTCTTCTTCTTCTTTGTCTTTGAGGACCTAATAATGTATCTTTAGCAATAAAAAACTGCCATAGCGATAGTCGGCACTATTTGAAACAAATACAGTCCCATGCAACTGCTAGAGTTCTGTGTAAAAGTAAGACAGAAGAGTCTATGTGTTTCTAAGTAGTAGTAGTTCTTTTGTAGCTTCCGCCTGGTGTTGTAAAATTTTATTTGCCTTCTGGGACTTTGGATTAAATTTTAAGTCATAGTGCCAGGCGACAATAATATATAATAAAAAATGTAGATCAATTTTGGAAGGAGAATGTAAATAATATGTTGATATAAAAAGCTTGAACTTGATTTTCAATTAATTTTTCATACTTGTATTTTTTATTTTATTCTCCTGCCTTCAAGAAAACCGGTTAATTTTTTCTCCTGATAACAATAATAATAAAAGTCTAGGAGCCCATTCTTGTTGACACTTCCCTTCTGTTACGTTATTTTTTTAAACAAAACGTAGCTCTATTTTAAGGTAGAAATATCTTGTGTTATAAGGCAATTTTAAATACATAAATTTCACATTGACAAATGCCGACATTCAGAAAATTTCTGTAGTTTATACAAATTTATACCCCGAGTGGGAATCGAACGCACTACCCACGATGCTGAAGCCATTACCTTATCAATTGCATAAAACGGGACATCGTTAACGGAATGTCAATCCAATCTATTTTGAAATCAGTTAAAAAAAGATAAGAGATGACAGAAGCTTAATGCCAGATATTTGAAGATTCTCTTTTGTATTGAATTACATTAAGGATTAAAATTCTACGGCAACTTCGAGAATTTGGACGGATGTCATCGAAATTAACATGATTATCAGTGCATTTAGTTCTCGTCTGCTGTTTTCTAATTTCTCATATCTTCTGATGGTATCTATATGAGTTTATCCCTTGGATTTTGTTATTGAGAAAAATAATAATATCCCATATATTAATCGGTCTTTAATAATTGTTGTTATAGACGTAGTATTTTGCAAAATTACGAAATGACGGGATAATGATGAAATAATAATAATGTCCTACCAACCGATTCCGGCCAAGGCGGCCGATCAACAAGAGATCAGCCAAGTGCGCAGGATATATTATAGAGCACAAGTGCTGAGTGCACCTGTGTCTGCGCAAACACTCATCTTCCTTTTAATCTCATAGACGACACGACCGGAAAGAGATAAGGCGCAGAGGCGGTGACAGTAAACCGTCCACTTAATAAAGACTTCTCCAAGCCGCTGTTAGATGGCGTCGACAAGAAGTAGGGACTATATGAAGCCACGGGCTGGTCTTAGCACTTTTTAAGGAAATGAAGACATGCGTTTGTTTTTCTTATAAGGTACTATGTCTTCATGATGGTCTTAGCCGTGATAATGATGAAGGCGTTCTGCAAGATAAGGTAAATCGCCATCTGTGTAGAACTAGGTAAAGTATGATCATTTATCCGCATCGATTTGGATATCTGCATCAGTGGACTACCACAACAGTCAATGCGAATATGCGCCACCCAATTCGCATCTGCTTCTGCAACATCAAACGTCGAATTGCAGCATTGAAACATGCTAGAATTTAATGATTTGTTTCATGAATTTACTTTTGTTTTAAATTTTATATTTGTATATAGAGCGTATCGTGACCAATTATTTTATAGCTTTTTCACGAACAAAATGTAAAAATGATGATTCAAAAGTGCTTGTAAAGGCCTATTTGAATAAACATAATTTTATTTGATTTGATTTAAAAAGTACTATACGTACCTAGAAATTTTTTTTAAAAAAATCTAAAAATATTTTTAACAAAAGCTTCCGAGAATAACAGCTAAAATAACACAGACGTAACAAACGCAGTAGTGAAAGCCTCCATGATTTCTAGGATCCAACCATTCTATGTTAACAAACGCATGCATATGCAAAGGTTAATTTGAACTCTGTCAGAAACGCAACCTACGGCAAGCATTGTATGCTCCGCAATATACCAGCTTTTTTGGCTTTGCTGTTTTATGCGTATGTTTTTTTTAAATAAAATGTAAGTGCGTTCTGATAGAATGACTTTTAAAATTTAAAAAGTTTCATAGCGAGTGTATTAAATACTTTATTTGTATGAAAATAATGAAAAACAACTGTATAATAGAACAAATTAATATCAAAACGTAGTATTTCGATTAAGGATATCACGAAGCAAATTTTTGGATATTTAATAAAAACAAATAAAAGGCAAATATGTAATTAAGCAAGTTAAAAAGTTCTGTTATTGTTATTTAACCTTTATTTTATCTATTCTTTTCAACTTTAAAATGAGTCGTCTTGTCATAATTAATAATCATATTACAGAGTTTAATTAGCATGATGTCTTCAATGTATATACGGCTTACATTGAGTCGACTTTACGAGGTTGATAATAGGATAGGCTTTTTGATTTATTGATAATTAGAAGAGTTACATGATGTACATTATTGATTGTATTTTTAACCAATCCTTATCGATATTATTAATTCCGAAGCGCTCTTTCTTATTTGATATAGTATTTGAAAACGAAGAGTGACAGGTAACTTTTTTCGTCGAAAAATTACAAATAATAAAAGCCGAACCCGGGTTCAAGGCTCCTTTGGATCTGCCGACGGTGTTTACTGTTCCATTTTCTCTTATAATTAACTAGAACAATTTTGTTATCAAAATGCAAAGATGAAATTGTTTAATCGTATTTAGATTTTTATTTATAAAAAAAATTAAAAGACGTACAAAATTGCTAGCATTATGTTCCGTAAAGAAGTAGTGATTTAAAATAAAGTATTGTTTCTTATTGAAAAGGAAACTCAGTAATTATACGAGTAGGCTGGCCTTACTATGACAAACATCTACGATCATCCACTAATTTCTTTTGTTTCCAACTCCTCAAAGAGAGGAATTTTTCTTCAACGAACGGTCATAATGTCAAATTTTAATAGTTTACAATTAATTTCGTGATAACATTAAAATATGTTTTAAAAAGCCTTACAGTTTTCTCATATTTTTATTATTATTTGCGTTGAAGCATGGAATCGAACGAAAATAAATTCCATGCGTAAACACAAGAGGAAAATGAAATTTGAACATTCAATCCGTTTTAATGTTTACATCCATCAATGACTGCTTACTGAGATAATCCCATAGCTACGGTGTTGTTTTGTTTCGTGTATGAAAATGTTATCTACGTCCACAAAAATACTAATGATTTTCCCAGGAAGTGTGACATGCATAGCATAAATACGAGAAACAAAGCCAAGTTTGTTTTACCTAAGACTCGTTTACAACGAGTCAGTTATTCTTTTTATGGGCAATGTATACGTTTTAACAATGGGATTCCAGAAAACGTCCAGAAAGCTCCAGTTGCCAAATTTAAAATAAATGTAAAAGGACGTTTGTGTGCTAAAGGTATATATAGATACTATACAGTAAATGATTTCATCGAAGATAGCACACCATGGGACTGATGTGATATCCTCCAGGCCATTGCAAGATGTAAATTATAAAAATTGTCAAAGTAATTAACGTAAAAAAAAAGATAGTCCTGCTGAGATTTCTTTCGCCAGTTCTTCTTTCTTTTCGAACAGGTAGTAGAATTATTAGACGTCAAAAAGTGATTGTAAACCAATCCAATTTTGAATAAAGAATTTTTGACTTCAACTTTGAATGCCGTGTTCGAAATCGGTCGGTCGGGACATCACTCGTATATTATCATTATTATAGTTAGAGGGATAATTGTAGGAATAGGACAAGAGGACAGGAAGCGTGGTTGTCTCCCTTTCCTCTAGTGATGGTCTTGGCTGCGGGAACAGGAACTGTGAACATTTTAAGTAATATTTAAAAAAAAAATCATTTTATATATAAAAGTAAAGTAAAATAACAGCCTATATATTTCCCACTGCTGGGCATAGGCCTTCTGTATACAGAGAGAATAAGGGGACAGACCGCCACGTGGTCCCACTGCGGATTGGCGGACTTTTTATTTAATTATTTTTTATTATTTCTTAAACCTGCAGGTTTCCTCACGCCGTTAAGCACGCGGTAAATCAGCACTTAAAATTGTTGCCGACACCGGGATTTGAACTCAGGTTGTTCGAGTATATTGAATTAAAAGCGATCGCCCGGATACTGAGCTATTACGGCACATTTTATACATATACACAGGTAAATGATAAATACAAATTAGGACAGCATGAACGGGAAGGTGTCTCGTTGCACCAAATAAACCGCTAATACCAACGTACAGCCGAATGTACATTACATTAATTCGACACGCGTACACGATAAACGTCTTTAGATTTTTATTCAAATCGCTTTATTAAACAAAATGAACCGCCTCGCCGTCGGTTAAACGACCTGCTCGCAACCTGCGGGAATGCTTTTTTCGGTTCGGATTGTTCGAAGAATCGTAAATATGTTATTCGAATGCCTCCAAATTTAGACGTTAGTCAGTGCGCGGCGTTGTTGATTCAACTGCGAGCCGTTTCAACGACACGTCTCAATGAATGAACCGAATATATTAAACCGACTTCAAAAAGCGGGAGGGCCTCGACTCGCTTTTTGTGTCCAGATCCTCTAAGTAAAGCTTTTGCGGATTTCAACCGGGGCGATACTGCTACGTTGTAAGGTATTTCACCACCAAACAGTGATATGTATGCACTGATGTCCTCCCGACCGAATCCGACCGACCTCTTAATAACGACTTCTCGAAAGGAAGTGGCTTGGAGAAGTCGTTATTTAGAGGTCGGCCTAATGTCACCGCCTCTGCGCCTTATCTCTCTCCGGTCGTGTCGGTTATCCGTCCCATCGGGCTATGAGAGTAAAAG
>DWHO01001923.1:0-14273 GCA_018247575.1 Eurytides lysithous rurik | reverse complement strand
TCAAAAATAATGTTAGGATTTTCTTAACCACCTTAATTTACTCCGAATAAATTGATTGGAACAGATACTGACTCATCTCGCTTTTAATTTTTCTTAGCTTTACAAAGGGGAAATTTGTTATGTTCGGTTTACATGCAGTGTTTATTTTGATGTCCTATATTTGGATATATATATATTATTAAACTAGTCTCTTTTTTTATTAGTCATGTCTTAATTTAAAGTTTTAAATTACCAACGAACATATATTTACTATTGGCTATAATAAAGTTATAAAATATTACTTTGAAAAATGTGCCATATATTTCTTAACATGTATCAAAAATTTTACATACCTCTTTACCGGTCAAAGCAGAAGTAAAAACCCTAGAGTAAAACTACCTAGTACTGTGAACAATGTTAAAAAGAAGTTTTACAATAATTTATAACCATCCGGCGCAATAAAGTACTAAAAACAAATTAAAAAAAAATTGTTTTACATAACCTATGATCGATATCGTAGTCGTTAAGTTTACATTTAGTTTTTATATTTAGTCGTTAAGGTAACTAATTAAATTAATTCGACTGCTAAGGAGTGGTCGTGGAGTCTGGCCACACGGTCCCAGGAGATTCGGACTTTGAACGTGCCTTTGAACAATACATTACGAATATATTTTTTTTAATTTCTTTTCTAAATTAGGTGCTCTTACATAGCTTTTGCGAAATTCACGTAGTGGCATTCTACTATCGCTATGGTAACGCCCCTGGGAATCGATGAAATCCTATTGCCGTCTACTGTACCATCGAGTCCTACTTGTTTACTTATTAAGTTCATTTGACTCGATTTTTCTTTAATAAAATAACTATAATGTTTTCCAGACCTATTCTGGCCACGGCGGCCAACCACAAGCTATCCAACTATGCGGAATACATTGTAGTACACACTGCGCGCCCATTCTTCTTTTACTCTCATAGCCCAATGAGACGGATACCCAACACGGCTGGAGAGATATGAGGCGTGGATATGCGATGATATTAAAAAAATACAGACACAAACACCATTTAGTTAGTTTGACGAACAACGCACACAAGTTGAGTTCAACTAAAACTAGCCTTTTCGTTTTATCGTCATTTCGAGTCAGACAAGTTCCGTGGCAGAAAAAGAACATTGGCGCTACGCATTGATTTTCTTATGTTTCCATCGTTTGGTTATAGAAACATGTGGTGAAGACGCTCAATCGATCAAAACACGTGAAACGTGACTTCGACAATTTAAAAGTGGTGATTTTAATGTGCAAGATAGTGAGCGCTCTGGTAAACCACAAAAATGTAAAGTTGAAAATTTGCAAGAGCTATTGGATGATAACCCATTACATGTTTCATAAAAAAACAATCAGTAGACGTTTAAGGGCAACGAATAAGCTCAATGGACTCGGACTCAATTAGATTGAATATCAAATGAAAAATTGCAAAGTCACTTGTGAAATGCCGCTTCACCGTCACGAAAGGAAATCATTTTTATGTCGAATTGTGATGGTTGACGAAAAATGGATTTATTTTGAAAATCCGCAGCGGAAAATTTGTGGCTATTACTCGACGAAAAGCGTTACATTAAACCAAATCGTTTCGGCAAGAACATGAAATTCAAAGCCCGCTGAAACCGTTAATGTAGCGTACATTAACGGTTTCAGCGTGCCAACAAATGATTAATTTAAACCACGCATTAATCGAAAGACGACCGGAATTGTTTAGAAGACATCCTTCAGCTTGGATAGGACATCCTTCAGTATCCGCCGTACTTGCCAGACCGGGTGCTATCTGGCTATCACCTTTTCTTATATTAACTGACGTTGACGCTTTTAGCCTATGCGAGTCTGTAAAGCTTCATCGGATCGCCTAGTCCATGGAAATGCTAGTTTCCGCAGCTTCCGCGCTCGCAGAGCAGCGCTTCAGCAATTTTGAGGAAATTGGAAAATGGATCGATGAATAATTTGCCGCAAAAGCAAAGCAACTTTTCTGATATTCATAAATTACTTTAAAGACTCGCGAAATGTGAAGAAGACCAGTAGAGACAAAAAGTCGAAAAAAACTTATGCATATACTTGGTAGTAAACGTAAGATTTGTTTAGAGAAGCTACAGATCTTTCTTGAACTAAACTTCTGTATTTTTTTTATTATTAACTTTATTCTAAATAATATAAGAGGTATCTTAAACGATTTATAACAAAAAAAAGTTTGTTAGAGATTTTATAGAGCATCGTATTGTCTATACGCATTAAAAGATGATTTATATTTGTTTCATACCTTGTAGGTCTTCATCCTACTTTTCGTGATTAATAATTAAACAAGCAAGACAACATCCAAAAAACGGATACTTAAAGGCCATCAAATAATTTTTAATAGTAGGTAGCGCACTGCATGTGTTATCGTATTTATTATTATTTTTATTGTTCTTCCGAAAAGAGAACAATAAACACACTCACAGTCATGGTAAACAATACTGCAGGGACTCATTTTACTCACCCTTTATTTTCAACCGTCAGGACCAGAAAACGAAAACAAAAGGCTGCATTTAGTTAGTCCCATAATCAGTTTTTACTTGTCAAATGCTTTTAGGTCTATTCATAGTCGAGATTACAATATGTTTTAAAAATTCTTAATAAAGAATTGTTTTTCTGAATATCTGAAAAATGAATTTTGTTCCTATAATTTTCCCACTATTCAAATTATTACGTACGAAAAAAACAAAACAATGACATAATTACAAATTAAACTTTGATAAAAAAAAACGTTAGTAGTGTTTGTTACATTGTTATTTATAATCCTCGTTTTACAATAATGCTTATATCCTACATCTTTATTTCACTCTTCTATCGACAAACAACAAATATTTTTATATGACATATGTGTACATATTAAGAGAATGTACGTTTAGGATATAACTTTCGGTTGATTAACATTTAACACTGTAGAATAAGCAAACGTATAACTCATTTAACAACTAACATCGGCATTAACTGTGTGTGAAGCGTAGTTCCGTTAAAGCAATATTTCAAATTAGCAAAGTTAGCGATTCCGTAACTTGTCCAACTTTGCCGAATCGTTCTGAACAGGGACTACTCCGAAACGTGTTTGTTTCGCTTCATTATTACATCGAAAGGGCACGGCGGACGTTAGGGCAACTTACGGTCGCCTTTAAATTAACATGCTAAACACTTACTACTATAGGTAATACACTTAACGAAATTACTCTATTTCAATAGGTGTTATTGAAATGGGCAGAGTGATGTATCATATCATATCTCAGGACAAAACGATTCTAACTTCCTTCGAGGGGAAGACCTATTATCGCAATGGCGTACACGTCTCCTTTGTTAAATTTTCCTTCAATGTACTTAACGAATGTTATAATAAATTGGTTGGTTGATTTCATGTCACAATGACATGAAATTAAAGTGGGCTTTAATTTCATGTCATTATATTTTTAACATTTTTACATTAACATTTTTTCTAGGATACTATAATTTTTATTAAATCATGCGCAGCGCTGAGTTTTATGCTGTTATAGACCAAGGTAAATGTGTTGCTTACTTACAGAATTATGACTTGCTTGTCTCGTAACATGGGTTAAATAAGTATTTTTATATACACATAATTATCACATCGTTAGAATCGCCGCTTGCTAACTGACAGTATACTTAAATTCACACAATCAGTAAGTGGGATTGATAATATTACCTATACTAAAGAAGTGTGATTTCGTATATCTAATCGTCGGTTACTTTGCCTTGCGAAAATATCATAACACCGTTGATAGCTCGAAGTTTAACAAAGAACGTGCAAAGTATGAATATCTTAGAAGTTTTAACTACTTTTGTGTTGAATTTATTTCGTGTGTCCTCAAGTAAAAGTACTTTTAATGGTCCTTTTGTTCCGTTAAGCTCGTACGGATTATGATGAAACCGAAGCGGTGAAACCGAAAATATTATCCACGTGTACTTTTCGACTACTTTATTGATATCGGTTCTTGTACTATTGTCATTATCAGTTTGGTTAAATCTGTGAGTGGCGATTACAACAAGAATGACAATGATCGCTGTGAGATAAGAGTGCTGTGTGTCTATAAGAGTACGTGTTCATGTATCTGTGCGTTTGTATACGTTACCGTCTGCAAGAACTTATATGTGAACTTTTAGTTGTTCTATGATCTATTTGTTTATTCTTTATTGCAATCACCTTTAAAAATGGTAACAAAGGGCGGACTTCATGCTCTGAGGTATTATCTGCCAGTGAACACGGGGCATGTGGATAAAATTGTGTTAAGTGCAACAAATTTAACAAGATTGCTATTATAATTATCAATTTGTCATATTTTAAGGCAAATATACACAAATAACTATATAACTTTATATATAAATTTTGTCACATCTATTTAATATGAACAAAAATAAAATTTAAGGAAGAGACTCCTTGAAATAAATTCACGGACCAAGCATTTGTAATAGGTCCCACTAGTGGTTTTACGTATATCTTCAGATAAGAAGTTTTAAAGTAGTATATCCTGAACTGATGATCGTGTATAGATGATGAGATTTTAGGTCTAGTGATGCGACAAGCAAATTGGGTGCCTGATTATAAACGACACGTCAGTCAATCTCAAACCGAACCTTGACCTCATAAAAAATCGGCGTAAAGTGGAAGTGTTTTCACTTCAACGTTTCGTCCGGTGAGTGAGATGGCCGGTAGACCATCCTATTCCTCCCTCCTAGACCTCCATTGCCTCTCTCCCCCCTCTATCAAAAATCCCGCTAGATCCGCTTTTTGTGATCCGCAGAGTTTATAAAAATCTTGTTATTCTTATCGCACGTATCCTATACGTGCAAAAGCGATGGTAAAATTTAAGGATTCACGTTGAATTAGGTTATGTTACTCGATTTCTCATACCATACGTGGAATTTTGCCTATTTTATTATTTTTATATTTGATAAAGAACCATTCCAAAATATTTTTGTACAAAGTTAGTTATTAATATTCAGATAAACTAACCTTTTATATAAATTATATAACCTTTTCAAATGTATATCTGTAGTAAAAACCGAAGAACACTCTGAAAGTTGAAGGTTTTGTTGTCACAAAACACGAGGCGAACAAAATTTGTGAGGGCATAAATTTAACTTCAACTTGGCGTTTTTACGTAGGCGCGTTGAGAAAAGTTCGTGTATGGGTAATAAACTGGTTTACGTTCCATGCTGTTAATAAGAACTACCTACAAGAGAAAAGAGAGAATATTATAATAAGCTTGTATCATGTAAAATGTTTGTCTATATTGATCCTTAGGGCTCTCACCTAGGACCTGTACTCTTTAATATTGTTATTAATTATGTAGTCGAATTATCTTTAAAAACAGTAGCTTCTTATCAGAATGCGCTAAGCAGCAAAGCACACCAGTGACTTAGAAGGGTCAGCCGATGCTCATGTAGTCACATGATAAGTTTAACGGTCGTCTCATATTGTAATAATGTACATATAAAAAAATTAACTTTTTAATGTTAACACCAAGATAAAATTAGCAGTCTGACTTCGAGGCTGTGCTATGAGGATCGTTTCTTCTTATACTTAATAGCTAGGCTCGATTGAGTTCCTTCTACTTATCCCTATCTTCCGCCATCGCCGATCCGATATTCGCATTTTAATTCCATATTTTTAGTGAAAAGTTGACATAAGATACGTGAAATTCGTTTTTTTTTTCGTTCCGAAGTCGTTCAAAAATCCAACTTTCAAAACATAACAGACATTTCGTGGATATGAGCTTAAAGATTTAGGAAGCTTAAAGATTAAAACACTGTTAATTTTTTTTTAGTTTCAGATAAGCCAACCAGCTAATATCGTGGCGATAGTGAACGTCGATTTTTTCGAGTAAGGTGTCTTCAGAGCGCCATAACTTTGGTTCTAAGAAATATGTTAGCCAAAAATATATGTATGTATTCTTGAAACACGTATGGATAAATCATAAGAACTTCAAAGTTCTATCTCTTCGTTGGTTTTCACAAAAAACAATTATAAAATCCGACCGTCAAACCCGTGAAATTAGTTGGCTTAATTTAGTTAGCTTTATAAGCTCTTCATATCCTTCCTCTACCCCTCCTTGCTTTTATCTGTCCTTCTGCGGTGGTCTTTATGAAATTGTTGTCTCGCATAAGACCTCTTATCATTTCTTCGACGTAGAATAATGGAATTGGAAAAATAAATTTGGTCTGTCGTAAGACGTTGCACGAATATTTTATTCTATTTATTTTGAATATTTATGAAAGGAAAAACTACCGCTGGTTCACAAAATTAGACGAATTGGCAACAATAATAGAACAATAGATATTGATTTAATTTACAAAAAGAGCACATTAACGGTTTAAACAAATGTGGCAGGATATTAAATTGGGATGGACATTAGTTATCGATTATATTAATTATCGATTATGTAAGTATAATGTAAGAAACACGAATACTACATACATAGGCTACATATAACTTCACTGCTACATGAATAAGAGCGGAACGATGAAATCGGTGAATACTGTACGTTGTTGCAGTTAAATTGATCCTTTCTTACATTACTAACTTAAAGCAGGTTAACCGGTGGTTTTAGTATTGCTTCCTAATTATTAAAATCTACGTGATGTCTGTTGATACAATATACGAATTAAAAATCTACGTGATGTCTGTTGATTTTTTTTTATAGAGGCAAACGTTCATAAACTGTATATTTTATTTAGATAAACATTGACATTTAGATGTCAATGTTTATAGCAGAGCAAATTACGTAACTTACGAATAAGTACAGCTGTATTTTTGATTGCCATCCTATAAAGTTTCATAACCTATAAAGTAGAAGGCAATAATAGATGTACTAAGTCTAACTTAGACCATTTATGTAATTTTATTTTTATCTCAGTTTGGAACTGTAACTCCTACGTCGAAAAGTTAAAAACCGAACTTTGCTAAAGTCGGATCCACCTATATACGGTTGTTGCCTTTTTTTAAAACTTGTAAAAATAACCTCTTTTACACTTATGTTTCTTTGAAATGATTTAGGAATTTTCTTATTTAAGTAGAGCAAAGTTTACTAAAAAAAAATGTAAATCAGACAAAAATTGTGTTGCAGATGTATTGTTTTGCAATTAACACTGAATCTCTTATTATATTGTACCAAAGGATGAATTATGTTTCGCATGTAAAATGCACTATATAAACAAGTTATGCACCTTTACTTCGTAACAGGATAATTTTCTCATTACTGGTGTCTACCGTTTGGGTTGGTGTTGACTTTTTTAATGCAAATTATTTTCCTCGTATTATTTGATGATATTATTACAGATTAATGATGTCATTATTGACACGATATTAAGATCAATTCACCTTGTGTGCTTACGAGACAACAAAATTAGTTCCCGTGAATAAATTGATAAAAAAGGTACACCGTGAACTAATACTATCACACTATCATTCAGAATTGTAGAAAATGTGCTTCCTGAAATAGCTAAAACATCGATGACCGATTCAGCAGTTCATGATAAATTTTCTTTGTGTATAAAAACAACTTACAATGGCTGGAGTGACATTGCAATTTATTTTATTGATATATTTTACCACATAACATTTAATTTATGCCGGCCTTCAAACGTTTGATGTTAGGAAAGGAGACAAAATAGTAGATACAAATAAAACGAGCCACTGTAAAAATAAACAGAACAAGAATAGCAACCGTGCTTTCCGGCGTTATAAAATGTTACGGTTCTCGTGTAAGCCCGACCTTTCCTTGGCCCGTTGGCCTTTGCGGAAAAAGAATTTAGCTTATCTTTTTTAGGATATGCCGCCAGAATTTCAAATGCAAAATTCTCTCAACACTCACTCGTCTTATCCGTTTTTCCACAATACTCACATACCAGAAGAGTTGCTATGTTGTCTTTAAACGTTTGTTATGTTTTATTCATAAGGATTTTATATAAACAAAGAAAAATATATAGACATTCAATAATTTTAATAGGGATATCGAATTAATGTTAATAATAATTGCCGACCACGTACATATAAACTAGGTTTTTTTTATAGTTTAGGCTGACAAACGAGCAAGCGGCTCACCTGATGGTAAGTGATCGCCGCCGCCCATGGACATTTGCAGCATTACAGAACTGCAAATACGTTGCCAGTCCTTAAGGAGGGGAATTTTTTAAAGAGGGATGGAGGATGAGTGAGAGGGAGGGAAGAGGAGGGAGGAAGTAACACGGGGGACCCCACGGGGATGGAGAAAGAGGTAGGGAGAAAGGAAGGGGAGGGAGATGGGCCACCGGCCACTCACTCACTCACCGGACGAAACGCAGAAACAAAAACACTTCCACTTTACGCCGGTTTTCTGTGAGGTCGTGGTACCCATCCGGTTCGAGCCAGCCCATTCAGCAGCGGGAGCAGCTGCGTGGCCCTACCACCTAAAAAGGTCAAAAATTTGCTGCGTTATGTAATAAATTTCATTTAGAAAACTTAACTACAATGTTTTAGCAATTTTTATTTTATCAAATGCTTAACATCATTTGCAACTGAGTTAACTCCAACAAGCAAAAAGTACGCTAAAACTCGCATCAACATCATCATCGCCGTGAATTAAAAATTCCAGAGCTTGTTTATTGTTTGGCCTGAAAACTTTGGAGTCGAGGTGATGAAAATTATCGAGTGGATGTAAGTGTAGATAGAGATAAATATGGAGAATGAAAGAGTGAGTACACACGAAACAAAGGAAAAGAAAAGCGGTACAAGCAGATGTATAAAAAGACTCGCGAAGGAAATGAACCTCTGAAATAATCCTCGTTCCCGCGTCTCTAGAGACCTCTTGAATAATTTTCTACGGAAAATTTAATTTATATCTAATTACTACAGCATTATGTTATGCTTTTAAGATAATTCTCAATTTGTGAAACTCAATACGTTAATAAAAACAAATTTATTTTTAATATATAGTGTGCATAAAATGTACTGTGAGTATAAGGTTCGTTGAATATTCCAGGCGTTACTAAGACAAGTAAAATAAATAAATCGCACATATTATTGCATTAAAACATTCATTGATATTATATTTTACATTAAGCATGACGCAAAATGTTCAATAGAACCGTAACCAGTGTAATACAACGTCAAATCAACTTTGACAGTTTTTGTATCGCTATATCGCTTTTATGATGATATCCCCAGTTCAAACCGGCCTTAAGGCAATCCACTTGGGGACTTTAAATAAATTCAACTTAAAAAGGAAAAAGTTTAAAGTGCCGTTCCCACAAGACTCTTTGTGCACATTATAAAGTAGCATTAACAGAAATAACAATTACTGTTATCGGGCTTTATCCCCTATAACTTCAATCAAAATTTTACTTTACATTTTATTTAAAATTAGAATGAACCTTATAACTTTTATACATAGTAGAATTATCAAATAAAAAGGAAGGAGTGTAGCCCGAGAAATACATTTTTAAAGGTTATTTTATATTATTAGTGAGAATAATCTCTGATCTAGGTATGTAGACCGAATGATCGGTACGAAAAGAGATTTCTTAAGAAATATTGAAATGGAGTTCTTAGAATTCGTAATCGTATCATATATGTGTTCGTATGTTTAAAAAACATAAAACTACATTAAAAGATAATACTTTCACCCATAGATATACAAAATAGTATTTATTAAAAAATAAAATAAGTGGGTCCGATATTTATTTTTAACTAATGACATTTTGTATCAACAACAAGTGTTTGAACTAGGCAAAATGTATACCAACTTATCGTTACTGATTGTCATGAGCATAGTATCTGGTTTAGTTTTTACGCTTTTGCATAAAAACATAAAATATAAAACAACATTATTTTATTCTGGACATAATTAAACAACAAAAGAAGGTTAAGCGATAATCATTTCTCATTCACAAGTGTCATTACAATACTGACATATTGAACTTTTGCGTAATGCCTAACAGAGTAAGCCCAAATATTTTAAAATTTTAAATAAAATTTATAATATAACGTTTTATTTATTGTGGTTTATACTGGAATGTTACACGTAATGAAAGAATGATATTTTTTATAGAGTAGGCTGACAAACGAGCATTTGGCTCACCTGATGGGAAGTGGCCCGCCGTCCATGAACATTTGCAACATTACAAAACTTGCAAATGCGTTGCCACGTTTAAGGGGGGAATTTTTGAAAGGAATAAAGGGAGTGATAGTGAATAGGAGGAAGTAAGGGAGAAAATGGAGGAGGAAGGAAGGGGACTGAGAGACGGAGAAAGGTGAGGGAAGGAGATGGGCCACCGGACACTTCACTCACCGGACGAAACGCAGAAGCAAAAACACTTCCACATTACGCTGATTTTCTGTGAAGTCATGTTACTTATCCGGTTCGAGCCGGCCCATTCATCAGCGGAAGCAGCTACGTCGCTCTACTACCGTAAAAACACATACATACGTGACTGCACAGAGCTCACACGCACATTGGACTACTGGTGCCTATTGCTGCGTATAACATACATACATCTTTATGGGGAAATACAGCGTGCAAAGCAAGCGCAAGCGATGTGCAAGAGACATGTAATTACCAATAATAATACAAAGCCATGCATTGTTTTAAGCGCAAAGGTTTGAAATCATCTGAAATCAAAAATATGCCCGCTACTTACAAAAAATCGTAATAATCTTTATAAAAAAGTCTTAGACATTTTGAATTTTGTCATATTAAAACACAAATTAAAACTAGGTTTTCTCCGAGACCCCTCTCGCTATTTTTATATTCCGAAGTTTGATGTGAACTTCGTCACTCCATCCTGCGAGCTATATCCTCGCTTCGTAATGACAGCGTTTCGTCATTCCGTTGGTGCCCATCGTTCTAGTATTCGCAAGTATCACATACAGTTATCTTTATCTTTCTCACTTTATCTATAAATACATAACATTGTATTTATGTCCGATCACAAAGTTTTATGTATACATATCTATTATGACTATTACGATTATTATCGATGCACGGACCTAGAAAAATACGAGAATATTTTGACGAAATACATCGAGCTTAACGAGCATGCAGCCAATACTACATTAAAACAACACCATTCTCGTAATTTATGGCAGAAGCTAGACTTGTGTTTGGCTTAGACATTTCATCCCAAAATGCAGCGCATTTTTTTTTATGTAGTCGGCTGACAAACGAGCAAGTGGTTCACCAGATGGTAAGCGATTACCGCCGCCCATGAACATTTGCAACATTACTAAACTTGCAAATGCGTTGCCAGTCTTTAAGGGGGTAAATTTTAAGAGAGGGAGGGGTGATCGAGGGGGAAAGGGAGGAGGAGGAGCGGGAACAAGAGTGAGAGAAGGAATGAGAAGAGGGAGCGGATGGGCCGCCTGCCACCTCATTCACCGGACGAAATGCGGAAGCAATAACACTTCCACTTCACGCCGATTTTCTGTGAGGTCGTAGTACTAATCCGGTTCGAGCCGGCACATTCAGCAGCGGGAACAGCTGCGTGCCTCTACCACCGTTAAAAATTAGACACATTGTATTATATTCCTTATATGTATTGTATTCCTATTAATATAAATAAACATTTGAATTCCCCTGTTTCACCTGGATACAATATATTCTTATTATATCTTTATTATTTTTTTGAAAAAGTACTATATTATACATTCATTGTGTCAATATCAATCTAAAAATAGTATAAAAAACGGCAGCAGACTTAATATTTAAAAATGAACTATCATATTTTACATATTTTGTTGAATGCGAGTGTACACGTGGTACTACGACTGTAAAGATTAGAGGCATTCTACGTAAAATATTTCAATTAAATTTTTTTAACTAAGGCCTACGTATAAGCTACGCAAGCTACAGCGTGGTGTAGCAAACGGTTAAAAAGTTATTGAGAACGACCAGTGTACTCAGAGTTGCTGTAAAATTATTACGTTTATGTAATATTATAGCTTTATAATTCTTATTCTTAGTTCACGTTTTTTTTCTTCTTTTTCTTAGTTCAGTTTAAATGGAACTCGAAAACTATAGCCATATCGCCAATTGTATGAACTGTTGCTATTTAAAAGTTGTTAATCGATACCTTATTTTTAATATAACGAGTATATGCGACATTTGTTTAAATGCTTGACCTAACCTTTATCATATATTTATTATTTTAATAGCTAACTTCAATTATTATATTCACTATAACCGAATAAAGTGATATCAAACACAAAAATTTACTTATTCCCCTAGGGTCATGAAGACTATGCAACAATGCCTCAAATTAGTGGTCTTTATGGTCGTATTAATTTGAGAATAAATTGAGTTTAGTCACTAGATTATCTTTAATCACTTTATGTAATAAATTTATATTCATATGTAATTATATATATCATGTTTGATTGTAGTGTTTAGTTACTATTGCCACGAGCTTTGGCATACGATAAAACATTTTTCAAACACATAAGCGTCAGTTGTATATAATAAACAAAGAATACTTCTTTTAGTTTCACCCTTGACTCACCCACACCTACCTTACTAGTCACCGTTGTATCGACCATAAATGTTAAATATAACAATTATATTAATTTTACTGATCAACTTCTCGAGCGCTTCTTTATTCCAAAATCTAGAAATATATGCCTTATTAAAACGAAATAACGTGTTTATTTATTTCTTAAATGAAATTAGTTTCTTCGTCCGCCCATCATACTCGAACTACATGGCTTTATGACTCAACTTCAACCATTAGAGACGCATTTAGCTTCCACTTGAATAAATAACACACGTGAAGTCACCGGCATCAGACAACTAACGTTATTAATGAGCCCCTAATTGGCCGTCGATTAGATTTGCTTAAGCGAAGTCGTAGTGACTATTTAGTGACCTAATGTTTTACTATTTCTAGGAAACGTAAACGAATCTTTTCCCCGTCCGTATTTTAATATTTTGGAGTTTGGTATAATATCTTTTTTTTCGACCCGGTGGACAACGGAGCCAAGTTGCTAAACTATCGGTTTTGGCATCGCAAGCTTTGGATTCGATTCTTAAACAAGTATACGTATATGTATGGACTACAAATAATTATTCTGGATCTAGGCGCTTGTCCGCGGGAAATGTATGCTTTTGCATGTGACATACACGCCCTTATAACACAAGATATTTCTATCTTATTATAGGGGCAGCGTTTTTTAGCTTTGTTAGAAATAACTTGGAGTTGGGTAAAGCTCCTTTTAATCGGCTCTATAGGTATTGCATTTCTTTAAAGTTTTATTTCATATTGTGTATCGCAACGCGAGTTCGCGAATGTAAAATCGAGCTCAACGATCGCTTAAAAACTTCTTAATAAAAAATAAAAAATGAGTTCACCGAATGGGGACGTTGTTTTGAAGTATGCAACGTGAAGTGGGAAAAAAAACAACTAACACTGCACTGCAGGTTGTAATATTATTTTGTTAGTTACTATATACTTTCAATATTATACATATAAATAGTATACATCAACAACAACTTTAGAATTAGTCGTAACGTACAATAATAATGTATTGACAATTTAATAATTTGTGTGATGAAATATTGGCGCGTTGGCAACTGAAAAATTGTGCCTTATTTCTTTTTTACTTTACGGCCGTCTCCTTTTCATAACTAAGCATGACCACTACTGGCACAATCTTGCATTTATCTTAATCCATTTCTAATTATTTTGTCAATGATCTATTTGCATTTAATTGTTAATTATTATTACTGCTGTATCTTAACTACGAAAATGCTGCAATCTCTAGGAGTCTGCGATCAATCAAGAAATCTAGTACCAAGACCATCTTTGAATGGTTAGGGTCAGCACTGTGAGGGAAATCTATCACTAAAAAAATTACCTTTAGGGTGTTTAATATGCCAAATCAGGTGATGATTAACCAACTAATTTTTTTTTTACCTAATATGTTTGTTAAAAATATTTAACGTGCTGTATGTGCTACCTGGCCAAGCCTAGTAATGAACCCAGGCAAAAAGTAAAAGCTAAGAGTGAAGATGCCAAGCAGCGAGTTCAAAATGACAGTAAATACCTATATCATTCAGTCATACAATTCCTTTATAATAACAGATATTTATCATAAATAAGGGGTTGAATCAGCCATTCGGCTATGGTGGGTCGCTTCGTATTTCTTTTATAACTACCGCTTATCTTATCTTATCTTAACTGACGTTGACGCTTTTAGCCTATGCGGCTCTGTAAAGCTTCATCGGATCGCCTAAT
>DWHO01001922.1:0-14274 GCA_018247575.1 Eurytides lysithous rurik | reverse complement strand
ACATCAACCCTCTGAATTCTGTTGTTTAAGTATGAAGTCAGAAGATCGAGTGCTTTATACCTAATACCGTAGTGGCGAACATTACTGTATAACAGAACAGTAGTGTATACCGGTGTAATACCGTAGTCTCGTGGTTATAAAACTGGCTCTACTACAGTTGTCTAACAGGATACGGGTATTCCACTTCTGTTAGCAAAATGTTGGTACAAGTAGCAGGCCGTATAAGAGAAGAATTAGCTGAAAGTGCGACAGTTTCAGATGTGCTAGGCATACGATCTTGAACAGCTGGTGTGTCTGTTCCTTATGCAATAGCGTATTATGTTTATCTAAGCAGTATTTGCAATGAGAAACTCGCAATGTTGTCCATGTGACCGCCACGTAAACAGTTTATGCAAACTTTAAAGTCCTTAGCCTTTTGGATACGTGATTCTATTGATAGCAGGTGGCAGCTTTCTCACGAACTGAGATGTAAAATTGACGATTCATGAGTGCTTTGAAAAGCCTATTTGAATAAAAATATTTTGATTTGAAAACTGTCTAATTGATTCGCAAATATACAGAAAGTGATTTCCAAAACACAGAGGACATTTAAATTTAGACTTAAGTGCATTATTATTAGTATTTTTTTTAATGCATATAATAGCAAAGCTTTTAGATTTATTAAAATTTTCTGGTTTAAATATTTTGTATTTTTTATTGTGTTCTCTATTGTCTTCGAGTGTCTCAATTATATCAGCTGTTTTATTTATAAAAGTACAAAACTGTGATAAAGTAGGCATATTTCTGGATAGAGTATTGCAATACTCTTTCCATTTTCGACTAGTTTGTATATCGAGCATCTTATTCATCGTGTAACTAAAGAGGGTATCCCAATATTCCGTGGGTTCGTTTAACGTTTTAAACGCCCTTATGTTTTTATTAGTTATACCAATTAGACGTCGCAAACTAATACTAGATTGTGTTAATAATGGTTCAGTACTGAATAAGGCTTGGTGGTTATTTATAAGGAGGCGGCTGTTGTTGTATCGTACGCGTAACAAGTCCCAAGCCATACAAAAATTATCGCCTTTAAAGTCAGTATTTTAAATTATTTCTGCCGCTAAACCCTTTAGAGACGCTCGCAAGTAATGAAACTTATCAATGTCATCGATACAGTTATTTTCATGAATTAAAGAAATGAAGGTATCTCAATACTTGAGCCAACACTGATAACTACCGTCAAAATAGGGTAAATTAATTTTAGGCAATCTAATAAAATTGTCACTGTCCCGCCCGCGATTAATGCTTCAGAGTCACAAAACCTGCTGAGCACTAGAGCACGACGCTTGCACACCTTTTGACAGCAAACTTCGCGCCACCGCAGGCAGCTAGTAGAACAGCTCCTCAAATTGAGCCCTATAAGCGTAGGCCTCATCCGGTTTATCCGCTAACATCTCGATCTCCGTTTGTAAATCATCAAACTCAGTATGCAAGGAGCTAAATTTCTCGAAACGGCTATCTAGCTCAATTATTTGTAGCTCAGAAAGTTTGTCGCAACTTTTGAGTACTTCTAAAAAATTGGTAAGTTTGGCTTTAATCTTACTACGTTTTTTCAATCAATTTATCAGCCATTTTGAGAAAAATGAAGTTTGTGTAAGCAAAGAACCTTTGATTTGAATTGCAATTCTAAAATATCAAAGGAGATACTTTGTTGCTAACACAATCGTGTGCCGATACTGTAAATTTTCGGGTCACTCTGTCGAAAACTATAAAAAACGAGAATACAACAATCGTGCTCGTAATTGTGATCACCCTTCCACTTCCGGTTGTAGACCGCAACAACAACACATTCATTTTATTCAATATTCTGAAAATAGAGGCGAATCTGATCCTCATTGTCTTACGGGATACCACTCTGTGCTTAAATCCGACACCGAAAAACAAAAAGAAGAATCCTACCAAATCCGCTGTTTCAACTGTATCCACTGCATCCGCTACATCCACAGTATGCACCGTATCCGCTGTATCCACTGTGTTCATTATGGCCACTGTATCCAAAGCTTGTGTACCACGACTATACCTACCGTGTCGGTGCATGGCAACAATTTAGCCGGTTCTGAAACATGTGACAAAAATAGAATATTTGACATCATTACTGACCCTACTAAAGCCCTACTTCCTCATGTTCTCATTCACTCCGCAATATCACAATATATCCCACTAAACGAACACAAGTTTTTGTTTGCTAAAACCGATTTCTCTTAGAATTTGGACTCACTTGAGTTTCATTGTTCCGAACATAAAAATCAGACCTAGTTTATATTTGCAGCTGTTGAACAACACAGTTGACAAATTTCAGTCTGTTTCGTCCATCTTTTTCGTGTGTTACATTATTTCTCTCGCTTGTTCAAAAAGTTCTAGTTGGGTATCAGATTAAGCAAAAACAGCGGAGTAAATCAACTAAAGGTAAGTAGGTAGTGCCTAATTAATTACTACCTGGTCTAGTAGAAAACCTTTTCTTTGTCTTTATGTTTATAATTTTAGTTAAATTATTTTTTTTGCCAATAAAAGGAAAATCCATCACAAGGAACCGTTTCGAAAAAAGTCATAATGATACTGCCAAATCTAAGCTATGCCAAAGAATAATTATGGTCTGTGGTGGAACTCCTAATATGTTGGCCCACTTTAAAAGGAGCCATCGTCAGACTACAGCGGAAGTGGATGGTAATGTTGAAGATGAGCCTGGGTACATGGCCTAGGTCAAACTGAGCAAGAACAATCTTCAAATACTTCAATAACTCCTCGTTCCATGTTTCAAACTACCTTGAGAGGTAGTTTGAAACATGGAACGTAAACTCTGGTAAGTAATAAAAAAGAAATTGTTAAATATTTAGCCATGATGATTGCTACAGACTTCTAGCCCTATCCAATTGTTGAAGGTAGAGGATTTAGAAACTCCACAGAAGTTTTGAACCCAAATTACCAATTACCAAGTAGACAAAAAATCAGGTATGAATTAATATGTATTGAATTAATGCCACAAATGTACCAAAATGCAAAGGTACAATTTGCTACTGCACTTAAAAATGTTAAGTCGCACTAACCGATGATTTTTGGTCAAACCAATATATGGACTCCTTTATTATGGTTACAGTTTTTTTTTTAAAGGAAACTTAAAATGCTATGTTTTGACTGCCTCTGACGTCCCCACTGCAAACACAGCTGAAAATTTTGCCGCAATTATTACTAACTTACTAACAGAATGGAAACTAATTTTTCCGAAAGTAATCGGTTTAAACCGGTGTTGAAAATTATATCGGTTTACATCACTACCGGTGACCCATTGTCCTTTACCACCGCATTGGAACATAAAATCAGAACTACAATCAACAAACCGATTCACGTAAAAACATACAGATTTCCCTAATGCCATAAAAGAAAAGTACAGAAACCGAATCAAGTAAATGCTGGACGATGACATCATTACACCATCCATGTCTCCATGGTCCGCCCCAGTCTAGGTTGTTCCAAAAAAATTTGAACGCCTCCGGGGTACAAAATGGAGAGCTGTAATTGATTATAGACGGCTCAATGAAGTTACCATAGGTGATTCCCTAAATTTCCAATTATCGGTATTTTTGCCAAAACAAATACTTTGCACCCATCAATTGTAACTCCTAACGATTTATAGATCGATCTAGTAAACAACGTAAAATACCTTCCCAAGTACACAGAGTTTGTTGTAAGCCTAGAACTTGATAATATTAATATTCTAATCAACCTTTCTGAAATTGTAACTTATATTATAGATGATAGACGATTATAGTATTTATACAAGAATATTATTCTTATACAAATTATACTTATTTAATTCCAGTACCGCACAATGTAACGACTTACAATTGTTGTACTGTACTGTTAATATTTATTGATAATTCGTAAATTTTTCTTAACCAGCGGCTTACCTGATGGAAAACAACAACCGCTGCCCATGGACATTTGCAATGATGAACGTTTTGCAAATGCGTTGCCCGCCTTTAAGGTGGGAAGTTTTGGGAGGGAAAGGGGTCAAAGAGGAAATGGGAGGGGGAGGAAAGGAATGGGAACCGTTGGACCTAAAAATATTTTGGTCTACAGAGGTTCTAATCTTTAACCATTCAATATCAATGTATGATATAATGATAGAAAATGATGGTCATTTTTATGCTTGACATTGGGAGGAGAAAATTGAAAAAAATTAAAAATTCAATAAATTCAGTTTTTTTTTTACTATTCACTAAAGGATTATTTATATTAAACCGTTATACCTTTGAGAGAGCATTGTTCACGCCATCATAACTTGTCTCGCCATTTCACTTTGAAAATAAGTGAAATGTCATCAGCGTATAATACCATCGCATGTTTGGTCCACAGTACGTAAGGTAGGTCGTTTAATCTAGGGGCGTTCTTCTTCTGCATAAATGAAGAAGAAGAACATTTATGAAGAAGAAGAACGCCCCTAGATTAGGTCCCTGTGGAACCCCCCATGTCTAGAGGCCCCAGGAAACCTTTTGCCATTAACAGCAACCCTCTGAGTTTTATTGTTTCACTATGATGTCAGAAGATTGAGTGCTTTGTATCTAATACCATAATGCAGTAATTTCCTGGTCAATATCTCATGACGCACACAATTAAGATAAAACATATCCTAAGCGCATCTTGTTAGTGCCCAATCCTCAAAAATGTTCTTTACAAATTCACACTGGCGGATAGGTACAGTTTTACTATGTTTCATAAGATCAATAGCCTAATTCACGTAATCCTGCAAAGTCGAAATGTCGTCCTATCGAATACCAATTTCTGGTTTGTATTCTCCTATCCTGTGGATCAAACGTTAACTTGATCGAAACGTAATCGAAATTTCATATCAGCAATATCCGGACGACAAGAAACGTAAACAATTTTATATTGCCAGTACAAAAACTACCAAAACTGCTACTGATAAGAAATGTTAAAATGATAATATAACCCAGGTTTTAATTATTTATAGTCTTCGTTTTGTTACTTATTTCACGACATTCTAGTGTTGGTTTCGGCCGAAAGGGGTTATTTTTTGGATTGACAAAGAGTGTAAGGTGAAGAGGTGTATAATCCATTATGTACAATTTTAAGTGAGAATATAAATAAGCAAAAAGCAAGTGCTAAAACTTGCGACTGTTCGGTAATTAGAATTACTAATATCCTTTGTAGAAAACTACGTGTATTGGCACACATATGAGTCTAACTAAGGGACCAAAAGTGTAAATACTATATTGATATTTGTTTAAGTTCTACAACGAGAGCCAAACTGATCGGCTCATATTTTCTTTTGATCTAGCAAAACCTACTTTTACTTAACTAAGTGTCTCAGTGCAGAAATATTAATTACAATATTATTTAATCTTACAGGCAAAAAATTAATTGACAAAAACTCAGAAGCACAACCCATAGAAATGTATTTAGATATAATTGTCTCATTGCTAAGTTTGAGTGTACACTTAGAGGTAAGAAGAGTGTAGTTCATCACATTCTAAACTAGGCTATAAGCATAAAAAGGGTGTAAAATTTTAAAAATGATTTATGTATAATTTTTATAATAATTACATGCTGTTTTGATATACTTTTTATACTATGTTGTCTATAAACCTTTATATATATTAGATAACCTTATCAATAGCAGTAATAATATTTACTTATGTACTAGTGTCATGTGTGGTGATTACTCTTTGTTTAATTACTGGTTTTAACTTGCTGTTATTATAATTTTTATATGCCATTTACAAGTCACAATATCAATGAGTGAAATATCTATATTACTTTTGTGTTGTGTCTACACAATGACTGGTAGCTAATGACTGCGGATCATGAATTAGATGATTGTGAACCAACTAAACAGAACAACAATAACAAAATTAAAAAAAGATCTTTTAGAATTACAGAAAAATATAATATGTATCTTTAACATTATAAAATATATTTATTAGTAATGGTGGCTTTACTCACAGATACAGAGTTAATACTAAAACTGCTATCATTGAATCAGAGAGAAAAAATATATTTAAAGGGTGAATTTGTAAAAATAGAAATAGATAAGGCAACTGCAGGAAGCTTAATGAACTCTGGTTGGATGCTTGTTCTCAAAATTAATAGTTAGGAGCCTTAAAAAAAAGGAGGCAACCATATGATTCTGGAAATGAGAGGCAAACTTAGGTAGTAATTTGGAAATACTGATATTTATATTGAGATGACAAATTTATATTTCTAAGATTTTTTTTATTTGTTCTTTATTGTTAGTAATTAAAGTTTTAACACTAAATTAACTTATTTAATGTTAAGACAACAAACTGATTAGATTTAAACAGGTAAATATGATCAAATATTTGTTTTTGTAATTTTGTTACATTCATTAATATTGAGGGAATGTTCTTTATTAATAAAATATTTATTTATACCAAGTTGTTTTATTTTTAATTACTTTACACTTTATATAGCATTCTACATATTTTTTTATTTTATTTTGATATCAAAATATGTAAAAATAAGAAACATAATTTCACCATTATCATATTTTTCATTAAATGTGTTGTACTTGAGCTCTTGGGGGCCTTTTATAAAAACTACAATAGATTAATAATACTTAAATAAATAATAAACACAAATGAATAGGTAACAATATTTATTAACATTTTGAAAAATAGTTTAATATATAATAATAACAGTAATATTTATAATAGTTACTTAAAATGCAGTGCAATGTTACTTCTATGTCTTTCGATTATCTTAGTCTGTGTGTTATGTTGTGTTATGCTTTTTACTTAATGCTAGCTATTAAGTAAAAAGATTATTATATTGAATCATTAATCATGTTGAAATAAAATAAATTTACAAACATTAGTCCTTTATCATTTTGCTGACAGAGAAACATGTTTTGCACTTGAATCTAGAGCAGATAATCTATTTATCTGTTCGTTCATTTATTGAGACATTTAGTGAGTTTTTATCGATAATTTTAAATGGGTGACTTATTTTACTCATTCTATTCAGTCCCGACGTTCCTTGTACCTATCCAACTCACCGCGTTTAACACAAAAAAGACTTTAATCCTCATGTCGAGGTTTAACCTTTGCTACTTCAAATGTGATCGAAGCTGAAAAAGTTCGAAAAAATTGACTTATGTTCAACGACTTCTCGATCGCTAAATTTGACATTTTACCATTGACGACCGATCGAAAGAAACGTCAAAATAATAGGAGAATATCGATTTGTTTAGTACCTGATTACGGTCAATCGACACTGCGTGTTAACGTCGTGTAAACCGACTTTAGCGACAAAATGGCTGCGATTCTATCAGTTTCGTTACGTGAATCGGGCCTCAGGAATAACCACATTCCACATCCGTTAAAAATTATTGCAGTTTTATTTAAAAATATAAATAAGTATTATTTTTATTAGCTCAGTAAAAATATGTATCATTTTTATTTTTAAATGAAAAGGATTAATAGATATGACGTCTAAAACGTATTTAGTATACAGCAATAATTTACCTAACCAATGGCTCTATAAGGGAGCTATAAAAAATTGGAAACATTGCCCAAAGCAATGGATCAGACGATTTTTCTAATAATAAAGCCGATTTAATTAAAAAATTTGGTGCTACAATATATTCCAACACAAAGATGGATTGTATACCAGTCGCTTGGGACGTTAAAGAAGAACATAATCAGACGATATATTTGCGTTGGCTACCATTTTTATATACATATAGTAGACTCGAAAATGTTAATAATTTGGTGACGTTTAATGTTTCACCGTTACAATTACGTTTTGAGTGTTTTTATTAGATAAATCGGAAACAGAAATTTCTAAAGTAGTATGCAATCAAATGTACCTACCTACCTACCAAAGCTTTAAATTCGCAAGCAATATACATCGTGGAGCAACACAGTAATATAGAGTAATATAGTTATTACATCTGCCTGCTATCTGAAAATGGATCACCTCCTAAAACACTTATTTCTTCCTGCAAAATGTTCAGGAGAATATTACTTCGCAGATACGATATTATTAAACAACTCGTGCTCGAATAATTTATCACTATACTGCAATTAATATATTTAACTTAATTATATATCTTTGCATTTCGTATACTTTCGATCGTTCGAAAATTGGAAAAACCCTACTAGTGTTAGGCCAACTCCTACTGACCCTACTCGTATTAATCCCAGTGACAGCCCCCATTTCGTCGTTCAGATCTGATAGTAGTAGATAGTACTTTCGCAGACGTAGGAACAGGCGTTGATCAAGAAAGGCTCAAGATGATTACAGCTCTCGAAGAATCCATTAGATCTTTAGAGGTCGAACTTTTAGACCAGGTGCACCTTTCAACGGGAAGTTACTGCGTGGGTCTCCGGCTAATGCGCGTTAATTGTATGATTTCACTTCTGCCTAATCTATCTCCACCCAAGACACCAATCCTGGATGGAACTTAGTTAAATCAAATTTGTGTCAAAACAATTTTGCAGTCTTGTTTCGTTTTGTATTTTATTACATTAAATATTTAAACAATTTTTAAAAAGTTATATAAAGTGTAAATATAATTTGTTAATAATTTGAATCTTATTCAATAACATACATTTAAAGTTTTTGCCATGTGAATAGTTAAAATATATTATATCATTTAAATATGTACACAAAAGGAAAGAAAAATTGGAAAAAGAGGAGGGAAAATTTACGGCAAGAGAGGAACTGAAAATGATGCTACTTTGTGGCAAAAAGTACAAGAGTGGAAAAATATCTCTCAAGATAGAATTATAAAACTTATTGAATTGCCTTATCAATTGCTACCATGTTACTGCTGCTTCAAAATTTTACACCTAAACCGTTTTCAATATTTTTTATGTATATACTGCGCAACACGTGCTTGGCCCGACACTTGCATGCAACTGTATCACTTACTTTAAACATTATAAGAACTCTGAACAATCTTTAAATGTACCATATTCGAGTCCTGACTAGACAAGAGATGTTTTTTTCTCTCATCAATACAAAAGTGTTGGAGAAATATCTTTTGAAAATAGATGAAACATTGTTTCTAATTAAAACATAGCGAGTTCATTCACATATTAACCCTGAAACATTTCCATGTCACATCAGCTCATATTATAAAGTGGACCGGACATTGATGGAAGAATGTAATAGGCGTTGCTGGTGAAAAAAAATACTGATGGATCGGTCGCTACTGTCACATAAACTACCATCTCAGATTTCTAACTTAACATGTAGAAACAATTGTCCAGTAATAAATTGTACAAAACATAAATATGGTACAATAATATATATATTTAAATTGTATCACAAAAACATTAATAAGTCCATTGTTAGATATATCCAGATGGGGTTCACTGGCCCGTGAACGAAGAGGCTATTTTTAGGACTTCTGGAATGCATATGAAGTTAGAATGTTTTGCTTATGCATTGAGCAGCTTGGCCTCCAATTTCGACGGGTTCCCATTTATATTAGTCTGAAATGATAATAAATTAATAAATTAAATAGAAATCACTTTTTTCAGTACAATCTCAAGACTTATATAGTTGGGTTGTTATGCCTCCATTTCTTTATTATGTCACGACACTCGAATTAAGTACCCGATGTCATGGAAGATTAAAATCAGGTTGTCATAATTTTTTATTATGAAGTTATTTCTTTCTGCTGCCTTTGCAGCATATCATTTCTTATTTAACTATTTAGTAAAACTAATAGTGATTATATTTAAATGCAATGTTGCAAATCAGGAGACATAAATGTTTATAAAATTATATTATCACAATATGACTAATAAGTCAAAATAACATTATACGATAATCCCAAATCAAATTTAATAAAATTGTTGCACTATTGCTCTGGAAGCCACTGAAAAAAATTACATTGCATTCACTAATTATTTGTCCATCAATTTATGTGGTTAAAATAAATAATATTACATTATGTATATACCTTGTGAATCTCCGCTGGATCACTCGGTGTCGTGGACAGTGTCGTGCCCGAGAATTTCTCCTGATACTAAAATCAAAGAACATTTATTTTTAACCGATTTCAAAAAAAGAGGAGGTTTTCAATTCTACTGTATTTTTTATGTGTTGCCTCATAACCTTTTACAAACAACATGTCCCTAAAACTATGTAGGATTTATATGAAGTCGGTTGATACATTTAATAAAAAAATTAATTGAAGAAAAATTGAATTATTAGTTTATTTCTTTACACAACACACATTTAAATATAATGTGACAAACACAGCTTTTATAATCTGTACATAACTACGATTTTGTTTTCAACTATTACATAAGATACTAAATTAATTATTGTTTAAATCCAAGAATATTTCAAAAGTTACCATAAAAAAGAAAATAGAACAAATAACGAGCTTTAACACTAGTAACACTACATTGTGGCTACTGGCTATGTATTATATAATTAATATGATATATATGATTTATTCTAAAAATATGTTGTGTGATGCACATGCTTTTACGAAATCATGCCATATTTTTATGATTGAGATAATGTGAATTAAACTAGGCATTGTGCTAGTGAAAGTTTCAAGCAGACTTCAACAAAATAAAAAATTCAAGAATACATAAGAAACATACATGGTCAACACGTATATTTCAATTTATTCTGTGTACAAAGTGAACTGACATAAGTTTTAAAGTATTATTCATAATAGATAAGTTTTAATAATCAAATAATATTTCTCTGACATTGGCACCTATGCTATAAGCAGAAGTGGCTGCTCAATTATAAGACGCAATAAGCTGTTTTAAAGTAAAGCAATATACCTAACAAGTCGGGTCGTAAGTTCTTTCACCTAGTTAAGAATAAGATTTAATTTTAAATATGGAGTGGACGGACGATTAAAGAAGACCAAATTACCGCGTTGCAACGGTGCGGTTACGCGCCAATTCAGATTTTAGAATTGCCAAAAAAAACGGAATATTTACAATATATTCGTTTATCGCTCCTCAAACAAATATGTTGTGATATAATGTTGAAAATTTGAATGTGTAGAAGGCTGAAAAAGTCGCCCTCGCACTGTTAGAACTCTAGCAGTGATAAAGGCTGCGAAGGCGCGAATCTAAGGATCTAGAGATCCCATGCGTAAGCAGAAACTGTCGGCCCATTAGACGGGGTTAAGCGGAACCACGGTGATAGGGGTGTTGTATGAAGACTTAAGCTCACCTGCGCCAAGACACAGTGCAAAAAGCTCTCAATCTAGACTTAAGTCCGTTGGATAATAAAACGTGGCAACATTTAGTGGAAAAGGCCCGCTCAAAGCCTCATCCCGATTTGTAATATCTCTAGGCATCCTCCGTCATAGCTGTTGCCCATGCTCATATGGACACTGCTTCTATAGACGACGCACGGGGGGAAGGTTTGTATTCAAAATCGCGAGTCAGTTTAACCCTTCGAGTGCATGCTATTTTTTTCCTGTTACCCCTAACATGTGTAGTCCTTTGTTTTAACCTTTTATAATTGCTTATTTTATGATGTTTTTATGTTATAATGTTTGGATTCCTATACAATTTTTCATTACTTTTATTTACTATATACTATTCTTTTACTAATATACGTATCTATATATAGGAAAAGGAAGGGTTAATTGATCTCTTTTTATTCCAACTATTTTGCTATTGTAACAATTTTTGTATGTACTTACATACGTTTCTTAACTTATTGTTTATTATATTGCTCCTATAATAATTAATATTAATAATTCTTATTAACCCATTTATGCAAATTCCCAACACCTCTTAATTTACTGTTCATAATCTAACTATTTATGATTATACTATTTAGTTTTTTAATTACTTTTACTCCCTTATTACCTATTTGTTTATAACTGTTATATATATATATATATATACTTCGCGCGCTTAATGCGCTTTACAAACCGGTCGTGGGTTCGAATCCCGCGGAGGACAACAACTTTATGTTGTTGTTTCTTAGTTGAGTTAGGACATTGCGGGCTGATCACCCGATTGCCTGAAATGTAAGATGATCCATGCGTCGGATGAGCACGTAAAAAGTCGGTCCTGGCGTCTTGTCGACGCCATCTAGTGGTGGCTTGGAGAACTCGTAATTAAGAGATCGGTTTAATGTCACCGCCTCTGTGTCTGATCTCTCTCCGGTCGTGTCGGTTATCCGTATCCTGCGCACTTGGCTGATCTATTGTAGATCGGCCGCCGTGGCCGGAATTGGTTGGGAGGACATTATTATTATATTATAATAATAATGTCCTCCCGACCGCATATATGCAATTGATCTTTATTGATAATTTTACATACCTATTTATAATTAATTACTGTAAGCTTAAGACTATTGTATACTATTTGATTTCCAAGGACTTTTTCTGTATTTAATAATGCGAGGTCTTGTCTCCCGGTTGCCTTGCCTGGATCGTTAAGCTTTAAGATCGTATTTTGCCAAAAATGTGGTGATTTGTCATAAAACACTTTTTGCTACTACAGATATTAACATCCAGGTTCGGGTTCCAGGATCCTTACGGTTCGTCGCTTTCCCGTGAACACATGAACGCTTTGTGTTGGGCATTTCTGTCTCTGGAGTTGGCTGGTGCACCCTTCCCTTTCTGTTCCTCCTCCCATGCCCCCTGCGGACCGTTCCGATTCCTGTTGCAGATAACGTAACGTCCGTCTGTTTCTCTTTTGACCCATTCTTCGCTACACTATAGCTTGATACTGCGTGAAGATGATTTTTGGTGTTAACGTAAATTTAATTTGCAGATTGACGTCACGCTCTCCACTCCGCCCGGTAAGGTGCGCGATTACTCCTGGGGTCACCCTAGCAATATGCTATGGAGGACCTCGCCAGGGCCGCCCATTTTTTCTGAACGAGCAGTCATTGTCGAAAGCTTTATTATCTAATTTCGTCCTGGAGCAATTTTTACAAGTCGGTGCCGCCCCGGAGATCCAGTTTTCGCACTTGTCTCTGAACTGCGGGCTACCACAACGGCTGCACAGGTCTTCCGACTCTGTGCACATCCGTTTACTGTGCCCGAACTCCAGACACCTCGTGCACTGGACCAACGGAGACTGGTCCATGACCCTCACCCGCTGCAGGTCGACATGGACCAGTCCCTTTTCGGTTAGGCGGCACCACACAAGAGGGAAGTGAGGGGGCTTCGTATCCTGTTTCGGTATTTTATCTCGAACCGTAAATCCTTCTCGCTCACTCCTTCAAGCATATGTTTGTTTTAAATTTTCAATGTATATAAAAAGTCGTCGTCGGTGTTACAGGACCTAAGATCCTTAAGGACGATTTGAGGATCTTTATTTTTAATGTCCTCCACGATGAGTTGTTTCGTTGCCCTTTTTAATCGCTCCTTTACTTTCCCTAGTTCTTCTAGGCTACTACACCCTATAATAATTTTGCGGTCTTTCGCCTTCCTGATCCTATAAATTTGTAAGCCCTCTTCACTTACATTTACCACCTTTCGTATTTCTTCCAGAACCTCCTCCCTGGTGTCTATCACATTTTTCGAGGTAACAGCCACCGAATTTGTTGCCATATAATTCGGTTGTACTTTCGGGGCTGGCCTCGCCGTTACAGCCGCATAACTTGCTTCTTCTTCATTTCTTGCTTGTTCTTCTATCGTTTCTTGTTCTTTTATAACATCCCTTAGTATTTCCATCTCTTTTTCATTTTCTTTTAATAAGCTCATGTTCTTCCAATTTTTTTATTAGCAGGTCCTCCCTTGTCTTCCTATCCTGTCTCATTTATAGTCTCCGACCTTTCAGACCTTTCTTCACGCTTTTGCGGTTCCGGATATAAGCTCTCTATACTTTGTAAAACCTCCATCTTAACTTCGGTTTTTAAATTACGTGAGTTACTAAGGTAGAGCTTTGCCTTAAATAGGCAAGCTCTCGCCTCCTGTCTTAGAATAATATTTAACGAAAAAGTTCAGTTAGAAAAATTTTTGCACTTTTGTATAATACAAGTCATAACTTATTTTACATTCACTATAAGAATATAGTTGTAAGCAGTTTTTATCATTATATACTATGTCGAGTCCACCTAAGGCGGCAAGAGAATGGGATATTTTTAAACTTTTTAAATATGAAATTTAACTATTTATAATGTTTTATGCAATATTTAATAAATAAAAATATTTTTTTATAAATAAACATAAATTTGTGTGTTTTTTTTATTTGTTAATATTCAAATGATATTATTCAAATATTTTAAGTTAATATTTTATAT
>DWHO01001921.1:0-14274 GCA_018247575.1 Eurytides lysithous rurik | reverse complement strand
GTACAGTAAGGTCAATAAAAACGTGTTTTTTGAAAAAAAAATCATATTTTGGGCACCGATAGGATTTTATTTTTTTTTATATTTTTTTTTGAGCAACCGATAGCTGTACTACTTGGCATTCCAGGATTATCCATTCATTCTGGGACATCCTGTATATATGTCAGCCACAGAATAATTCCACTTACTACGTAGATATAATTCAATCAAAATACAGGATAGCTTATATTACACAAACTTGGGATAATGTAATCATACGAAATGAAGAACGTTTTAAATGCAAAACTGTTGCTTAAGCATTGCATCGGCATAACCAAAGAAGGATAGGAATTCCATTAAAAGCAGAACAAGCAAATCACATTTGCTTTTAGTTTAACAAAAAGAAAAAAAGCGTCGGTGCAATGTCTAGGAACGGATGCGGCGTTGGTTTAACTAAAGCAATTAGTTGCAACGACCCCCTATATTAACTCGATGGATTGAAAAGGAACAATGTTCACAATCTAATTACATATCTACAGAACTAATAAAGCTCTATGTCTAATGTAAATAACACCCCTTGTTGTCTAACAATCAATTTAAACAAAACAAAGCAAAATGTATCTTCAAGGCAAAATGCCTTGCCTTTCATGATATACCTAGAACTACGAGTTAATTTTTGTCATTTCTTCAATTTTCATTATTTAGACACTTTCAATAAAAAAAGTAGAAAACACTATTGTTAGCCATAAAACTATATGAGTCCATTTCAATTTTAAATGTTCCCCTAAATTTATGATAATATTGTTCAATGTGTATCTATAGACGTTGAAATAGCTATAGAGGATATGTAATGCGATAAAACGGTGTTATTTTATGTTCGATTAAGTCGGGAATGGCGTCATCAATCATGATTAACCTTAACATGTAATTCGCGTTCCACATATTGTGGTTGCATTGTTGCATGTACGTAACACGATTCGCAGTCATTTGCGGGTTACGTTTTTTAAAATATATTTTAATGTTCACAATTCATTTTGCTTCGTGCAAATTATTTGATACAATTATCGCCCTTATTCCGCAATTCAGTTTAAAGTTTTTGGTTACAATTTTATTTGTATAAAATTTAATATTTATAATCAGTTAGTATTATTTCTAACGATTAGTATTAAATTAAAGTACTATGTTGAGTTACTTGTAAACAGTTTAGAGTTTTCTTTTCATATTAATCGTAATTTGAATTTAATCTACTGATATCTATATATTTGCATTCATAGTCGTTTAAACAGGTAGTTACAGCACTTAGAAAGTTGAAAGTTTGCACACTTATAGGGCATGGGACAGCATTGCTAAAGCCGGATTTGGGGTTTTCTCTTTCGCTAGCAATGTTATTAATGGAGGCGAAGCCAATGCTCTCTCCAACTTGTTTATGCTGATACTCTATAGTTTCTGGTAATACTTTCTTTTACTTACTATTTTTACTTATTCTTGTTAACTTATAACACTTCTGTTATAAATCGGTATAAGATCCACTATCGTGTTTAATATTGTATTGCTGTGTTGATTTCAGCACAAGGAAAAGGGAGAATTTTTTTAACGATTTATCGACCAAGATAGTCAAAAAGAGAACAGTTATAATTTCAATATTAAATTAGTAGCGGTACTAACATACAAGCCCAAAAGCCCGGTTTGCCCTACTAAGGAGTAAAATTTATAAATCTTAATTAGCACATAATTCCCGCAACGATAAAATTTAAAAATAAATTATTCGGGAAATATTTTTGGGCTTGTATGGTAGTACCGCCACTGAGTGTGGTTGAGTTATCAGACGCAGGCTTGGCTTGCGGTCAGTAACTATCGAATTAATATGACTTTGATATCTAAATGTATATTTAGTGAATGCCTATTTATTATTAAAGTGCCAGTGTATCTTACTCTTGACTATCTATGTAGATTAGTTTCATAATGTTTTTATTTATTTTATTTAATAACATTTTTCGAATTTCATAGATTTATACTGAGGCCTCAAACATACTTGATTTCCTTTGATCAATAATCTGATCTCAGTACCTTTGATATGGTATAACCGTAAATGGAATCAATTATTTATTAGCAGATCGATGAATGTTGGTGTTTTGAAATAATCGATTTTCAAAAGTTTTTCGCATTGATATTAGCATGAAATTTACCAAAATTCTAAAAAAAAAAACACTCAAAAAAGAAACTTCTCCACAATTAGTATTAAAATATTCAATAGACATTAGTAACTAAGTTAAGTAGAAAAATCACAATTTTTTTATATTAAACAATTGTGTATTAGAGAGAGAGACAATTATAGTTTTACGCAATATGATACGGAGAAGAATTTGGAAATCAATATCGTGAACCATGGCAGTTAAGAGCTAAGACTGTGTGATTAAAAAGTGCGAGCCTATATCGCCAGTATAGCTTCTGGAACAGTCTAATGTGTAAAAAACGCTAAAATACCCATAGTGATTATTGTATGCTAAGGGTTTATATTTAAATATTTTTGTTAGTGTACGTGTTTTTGTAATAATGCTTCACTATCATTGGGACGTGTCAAAACGATTTAATTGCATTATAAGCGCCATTTTCAATAATATTTTATTCTTTCGTTTTCTCTTATATTTCGTAAAAGTTTTGTTCATGTTTTATTTTGCAAATGGTAAATTTTATTTAATTTATTAGCCTCAATAACGTGTGCCACTTTTATTTTTGATGTCACTTTATGTTTTAGTGGTAAACTTTTGTAGGTGGTAAACTAATAATATTATCAAAATGTAAGAAAACCTTAAGTCACTAAGTTTACCATTGCTGTTTGTCCTGAAAAATAAATAAATTAATTTTAATGCTTCCAGGTCTAGTCGCGGACTGTCATACGATATTATACACGGACTTGCAAGTGAAGAGAGAGGAAAACATAAAACTTATCGACTGTTATGAAGGTCTGACGCTGGAGTATGGCCACGTGCCGTCCAATTTTAAATGCATGTCGCTGGACAGCACCGATGCGATAGCTTTCAGGCTGACGATAAAGAACACGTCGATCAGCGACGGCGAGGTCCTGTTCCGGGTGCAATCTCTTTCCCTGCCCACGGAGGAGAATTACCTGTTGTCCTGCGCCTTCGACCCCAGGCTGACCAACGAGCTGACGATCACCTTCAACCCTTACCCCGACGCGTGGCACTACGTCAAACTAGAGCGCGTCGTCGGCAACGCGTCTAGATACGCCGACTGCGAATCCTACTACCTTCGTCCCGACCTGGAGGACGTCGACAACCGCACGACTTTAGACCTTATGCGCGACGACAAAGGTAGATTTTTCACCTTCGACTACGGCCTCCCGACCACCGATCTCCAAGACTCGACCAGCTTGGTCAACCTCACGGCCGGCGAGATCAAAAGCTTGCGGCTGAAGGTGAACCAGTTCTTGGACATCGGTGGCAATTTGGCAATCGAGGCGAGTTTGCTTATGAGCTTCAAGTATTACATGGGGTACAGGCGGGAGCTGAATAAGGGATTGTTAGCTTTCACCGAAGACAATCAGTTCTTTAAGGTCGTAGTATGCCTTGATATCGGACACGCGAGCGTTCCGTTGGAAAGTGGTCACTGCAAGTTCAACGATCAAGTGAAACCTGCCCTTTTCGTACTGAACAGCACCGACTCGGAGACGATATACGACAAAGTGATCATACCATATCCCGACAGTGGTACGTGGTATATAACCCTGCGGCTGTTCTGCGACAGCGTAGTCTGTCCCTGTCGCACGTCCGACAACGGCACGAAGTATTACGTGGATCCGAACGGGCTAGACGGTGAAAAGTATATAGGGGACGCAAACAACACCCGCGAAGGTGAGACGGCGTGCAATGCGACAGCAGTCCTGTCCCTCTCCTCCACCTCCTGCTTAAACGGGAGGTGCAGTAACCACGGCGGCTGCGGCCTGAACACCTTCGGCGGGCTGGTGATGTCTTTCTGCTCTTGTTCCGCCGGCTACGGGGGTAAGTTGGGATTTTAAAGACATTGACTCTAGGTGCTATTAAAACTTGCAACGTTTACCAAAGAACTGGATCTCGGTTAGCAAAGTCCGCTATATGATAGAATTTTTACTATCTCTAAGGGGTGGGTCTCTATCTTAAAGGGGCGATATTCTTTTATAGAAATTACTTTGCGTAGACATATGGCACATTTTGCTGGCAAGGGCTATATAGAGCTAAGCAGAGCCGCGACTGTAGTTCTAATCTTTGCGGGCAAGTGGTTCGCTTATTAAGCGCTCGCCATCAAAAATTAAACACCTAAATATTTTGCCTAAAAACTACACAGGCCTGCAAATTTGAACGTTTTTTCCTCTCTAAGATTCAAATCTTACTTCTGACTAATTTTAGGGTATTTTTTTATGGATTAGGCTGACAAACGAGCAAGCGGCTCACCTCATGATAAACACAACCACCTATGGACATTTGCAGCGTTACAAAACTCGCAAATGCGTTGCCAGCCTTTAAGAGGGAGGGGATTAAGAAAGTGATAGGGATGGGAGTGAGAGAGGGAGGAAAGGGAAGGGAGGCAGTAGGCCACCGGTTACTTCACGCCGATTTGATTTTAATTTCCCGAAGTTTCGATAAGAAGTGTTCGAAGCTATGGGAATTTGAAGACAGTTTCATTTTAACAAGACACTTTATGACTTTACAGGTTGGGACTGTTCTGACGATTCGAGGATGGATAGTCGCGTCTACATGCTGATCTCCGTCCTTCTGCTCACGCTGAGCAACCTTCTCTTCTTCTTCTCTATTTACGTGGCCACCATCCGCCTCTACCACTCGGAGGCGATGATGTACGCGTTCACCATGGTGTTCTCCACCTTCTACCACGCCTGCGACGCGCCCGCCCAAGTCGCTTACTGCATCATCAGAGGTAACATTCTGCAGTTCGGCGACTTCTACTGCGGCCTGATGTCCTTCTGGGTGACGTTGCTCGCGATGAGCATTATCAGCGAGCGGCTTAGGTCTTTATTGCAGCTGACAGGTGCCATAGTTATCGCGCTCCTGACCACGTGGAACATGCACTCCTTCGTCGCATTCCTTCTGCCGGTGGCCGTGGGTATAAGTGTACTTTTGCTCACCTGGTGGTTGAACTTCCGTACCATGAAGCGGCTACGCTACCCGCGCTCGTATTACACGACCCACCTCCCGATCGGCGTAGCGCTGGTCTCCGTAGGCCTGATATGCTACGCCTTTCTACAGACCGAGCAGAACTACAAAATCGTCCACTCGTTTTGGCACATGATAATAGCGGGCAGTGTTGTTTTCCTACTACCGGATGTGAAGCGTAGCGGTGTGAATCCGTTTCTACCGGTCCCGGACTACTTCAAGTCGCCTTTTTGGAAGGTTTTCCACAGATCCCAAACGCCCATTGCCACTGATTGAGTGGCAATGTTTGAATGACACATTACAATTGACAGTGCGTAATGCTGACTTTAAAAGATTTTTAATCTGTGGTGTCACGAATGGCGCTACATTTCATTTTCTATTTTTTTATCTATGTAATGTAGGCGTAACAATGTGTACCTGTCCGGATGGTACGCAAACGACTCGCGGCGAAGCGTTTACGTGAAAAAATAAGACGACGAACAAATAGTTGTTCGTTTTCTTTTATTTTCAACGTTCCGTCCACCGTCAATCATTGAATTAGCATTGAAATCGTTAGTTCTACGTTATTTTTATCATACGCCATTATGCATAAAGATATCTTAGTCAAATGTACTTCCTGCTTTGTTTTCTAACGTCATTTATTATTAAAATCGTTGTTATAAAGTACCAAAGTATATATTCATAATATTCGTTATCTGTGATTTAATGAATTTGCATTACTTTCGCACCATTTTTAATGGGATTACTAATTAGGGTTATCATAGGTTATGTGTTGTATTACGATTTTAAAATTGCAAGCTTTAGTTATTAAGTTATAAGTTGCAATTTTAAACCTAGTCAGTATCAAAAGAACAAACAGAGAGAGAGAGAGAGCATTCGTTATATTGTTGTCGTTGATGATTTTGTAACTGGCTACACAGCGATGTGCTTTTTAAATGTTTAACACATTAAACGATTATATATATAAAAAAAAACGCTTGCTACAATGCAATGTAATGTGTATTGAATGTAGATTAGTTTAAGTACAAGATATTAAGTTTAAGGGTAATTTTACGACCAGAAAGTTTCTGCGACGTTTCGCGTATTTTATACAAGTAAAGGCGCACAACCCTATACACTGATTATGTGGTTAATTTCAACTATTTAATTACAACAGGATTTATTGCATTTGATAAATTTTCAATTAGCGTTTTATAAATAGCAATGTGTAGAGAAAATTTTCTTTCAGGCTTTTATATAAACACTTGATTTGTTTTACCAGGTTGAAAAATATTATGATGCGAACGAGAGAATTTATAAACGCGAAAAAATGTATAAATTTAAGATCGCGCCTTGTGTGGGGAAATAACTAATGATTTTTTTATATTGTTGTTGATTTTTTTTTATATTCTACCATTTAGATTACAGTCACACGGTAAGGAAAAAGGGCTGAAATTGTTGGGGGGAAGGGCCCCCCTGATAGGTAACAGACTTATGCTTTAAAATTACTAAAAAATATAACCATAATTCGACTAATGACGTCATTTATAGACGTTCCGAAATTAGTTTCGGAGAGATTAATTTGGATGCCTTCTCGCTATTCAATGTAACAGCCTACATTTTCTAATACTCATATAAATTTATTTATCCAGAAATCAATTTAATTAAAAAATGACCTGATTTTACGAGTGACAATAAATAAGTTCTCTTTCGTTTAAGTACGATAAGAACACAACATTGTGAATGGCAACCATTATTGTAATGTGATTTAATATAGCACTTGACAAAAGAAATTATAAGTATAAAACATAAATTATAGATTATAAATAACCCACCATTTTTTGAGATGATAAATTGATTGATTCGGTCTTATTAAATCGATTATTTTAAATAATACTATATTAACTCATTAAATAATTTTTGAATGATTTGCATTTCTTCTTATTATAAATTATACAAATTTATTTAAATTAGCTCTGTTTTCTTTTTAGTTGTTACAGTAAACGTTATTTAGTAAAATTCATTCGTGTTTTTTTTTTAAATGCAAAGGTCATTGTTATTATTTTAGGTAATGCCGCTTTGCGGTTCCTAAGACCTTTTTCCCGTTTTAAAGTAGTAAAATTATTTAAAAAAAAATGATTGCACGATTATTGTGTGTTCATACTAGTTTTTTTTTCGCCAAAAAATTTGTTTTACTTTTATCCCCTTGATGAGCCTCAACGTCGTTATTTATTTTAGACTTTGACTTCACTAAGACGTCGGGAACTGTCTTCGGCAAGCAACGTACATTATAAGGTTATTTGTTTCGATCATGCATCGATGTTTACATTGTTAAAATGCTTTCCCTTCTCGTCAATAAGGATAAAAAAATTCAACTTTTCGCGCATATTATTTGTATGTCGAGGGGTTATTTATGACTTTTTATATCACATTGTTTAAAATTCTTACGATGAACGACACCAACTGATAATTTATCCGGTAAAAATATTTAGTACCGCGCGAACATAGTTTCATCTCGTCCATTACACATAATTGTAAATAATCTGTGCCTTATAGTCTACTTACAATTCACGAAAGTGAACAATATTGTGCCATATGCTGATGATGACAATTTTTAATTTAGGTTAATACAACATATTTATAAATTAGAAATAGACTTTCTATACTAATTATAATGTAAAACATGTAGCGTTTATTTTTATAATATATTTTTACTAACTTCCAGAGGAGTGGTATATATAACTTTTTTCTTTGAAAATTTCCTCCCCATAAAACTACGCCAACGTGTTTATATTCAAATACTCGTATAAGTATTGTGTTTTTAAATAACTCCGAACTCATTTAGGTCAATTAGAAATTGTTATAGTCTAGTAACATTCAGTTATTGATCTTCAACATTCCTAATTTATTTGCTCAACCTGTAGTTTTATCTGTAATGTATACGTGATGATCTCTTGTTCCAAGAATATTTGTTTTAATTTCAGTTTCTAAACTGTCAACCGTCAATCAGTAACAATGTCTGTTAAACGGGTTATTAGAACTATATGTTTGTGAAAAATAATGGCATTTAACGTGCTCTCTAGCAGCTGTAATACTGGTTAATGTGTTTCCAATCTTGATTGTATGGGACCATTTAAAGCATGAGGCGTTCATTCCATAAATTTTATCTATCCTTTAAAAAATCATGTTTCCTATATATTTTTTTGACATAATGTAGTTTAACATTGAATATACCATAACGTTTGTAGTTATAAATAAGTTTATTTTATGACGTATTAGCGTTCTTTGTGTATTTGCTGTAGTTTTCAGTGAACTATTTTGTTGCATGTTTTTTAAACGGATGGTTTGTCAAAAAGCCGCGCCATATGCTTTCAATCAGAAAATTGCTTCCACGTCATTAAATTCTTATATGTTTAAATTACATAGTTATTAATTTTTTACATGACACTTAGTTCTGAACTGCTGTTCCTGAACTTATCTAGTTAGAAAATAAATTTCAAATTAAATACTACACTAGAATTTACTATGTTCGCTTGTTGTTTCTATCTTCTAATTGTCTTGCTGTGATGATGTTTGGTGTATCAATGTTTATATTTGTTGTCAATCTGTGAATATGTTTATTAAAATTAAATTTTACTCCCTAAGATATATTATTTTCATTTTCAAAACTCTCCTTTCCTATTTGTCCCTATTTGTCCTAACCTCAACCCTATTGACTGCATGTCGGCCCATTCAGCAGAATGAAGCCGCTGCGTAGCTCTACCACAGTTAAAAATATATTATTTTCATTGGCTGATCCGTTGGTGTAGTGGTTAGTGCTCCTGACTGCAAAGTCAAAGGTCGTGGGTTCGATTCCCATCCAGGACAAAATATTTGTGCGATGAACATCGGTATTTGTTTTGTGTCTGGATGTTAATTATCTATATAAGTATATATTTCAAAAAATATATAAGTATGTATATCAGGTGTCTGGTTACCATAGTACAGGCTCCACCTAGTTTGGGATCAGATGGCAAAGTGTGAGAAGTCCCATGATATAATAATATTATTATTGTATATACAAATAGTATATACAGTAATATCTTTTATTCACCTATCAGTACAAAGCATGCTTGTTTTGTATAGTGTTGAACTAAATTTATTGTCCCCAGAGATACCTATGGTCTATCATTATGATTTGCGTAGATTTATTGTAGATTAAATCTCAGTGCTATGGTACCTCTCTGTTTAAACCCTCTTTCTTTTTATCATTTAATCCATAGGCATTCAAAATTATGCAATACATAATTTGTAACATTATAGAAAAATAAAAAAATAATATAAATATATAGAAACAATTATTCAATATCATTTCTATATTTTTAGACATTTACACATTCACAATCATTGTAATATAAGTAATTTGTAAAAAAATAACTTACACTAGAATTTAATAAACAATATCAATCCACAAAGCTGCTCTTGTAGTTCAATAATTATCTAACACTACCAGGTCCATATCTTATCTCTCGTTCAAACTGTTCTGGTTTTAAAGTACCTTCTATGCTGGTGCAATTTTCGTTAAAAACACTGTAAGCAGATACTTCCCCTTTTCTTCTAGGTCTTGTTCTAGTATTCAGGTAAATTCCTATCAACAATGACAAAACAAAGAAAACTGCACCAAACTGAAGCTTTAAAAATATTATGTATGTTGTTACCCAAATAATAAAATAAATAGACCACTTTATAATGAAGTATCTCCAAGACTCTTTGGATTCTTCCAATGATTCCACCTCACTGACTTCCGAGGTTACATCTTCATTTTCTTCAGGCTGTATTAGTACCCTGCTGGGTGATGGGGCTTCTTCATTTTCTAGCTAAAAGAAGATATTATAACTAAACTAAAATTTTTTAAAACTTCAATGTTTAAAGTATTTAATACATAGCATATTCATAACACATTCATGACTGGCCTGTTGGTGTAGTGGTTAGTGCTTCTGACTGCAAAACCAAAGGTTGTGGGTTCAATTCCCACCCAGGACAAAATATTTGTGCAATGAGCATAGGTATTTGTTCTGTGTCTGGTTGTCAATTATCTATATAAGTATGTATTTAAAAATATATGAATATGTATATCAGTTGTCTGATTACCATAGTACAGGCTCTGCCTAGTTTGGGACCAGGTGGCAATGTGTGATGTCCCATGATATTATTATTATAACAGGACAGACAATCTATGGAAGCTTAATGTCAGGGTGCTCACTTTTAATCCAATATATTCAAGCAACCTGATTTTAAATCCCAGAGCCAAAATCAATGAATAGTTGATTTGTACCCTGTGTGTATTCCTTCTGAATACAGGAAGTCTGTGCCAAGCAATGTAACATAAATACATAGCATTTTATATACATGAGATTTCTGTTTAGTCATAAATGGACTTTCATTATAAATATTTTTGGAAATAGTCAGAATTGGATAGCAAATTTCACTGTTAAATTACCCTTTACAACCACACTTCTATTAATAATTTGTTTTTCCAAACATTATGTTTTAGACTGAGCTGGTTGCAGTATATAATAAAAAGAGTAATAAACTTTTTATTATATACTGTATTTTCTAATATATAGATGGGTAAAACTTACTAAAATAACTTCATCTTCTCGCTTTTCCTGTTGCATACTGATCAGAGATTTAGGCACCAAAAAGTTTATTATCTTCTCCTTGGACTCTTCTAATTTAGCTTTAGCATTGTCAATCAATTCTTTACGACGCCGAAGTGCACGGTATTCTTTTAACTTTGCCTCCATCCGTATCGTCAAATCAATTCTTTGAAACGATGATAAGTTGTTTTCTTATCTTAATGATGCGTTGATTATTGAAAAATTAATTATGTTTGTAGCTTATTAAACTTACATCGAAAAAATTATTTCATTTTTTTATGACACGACGACGTTTTTTCTAAACTTTATAGATGCACAAGAGTAATTGTTTTTAAGTTATTCTATAAGAAAGGCTTCCTATTACAAAAACTTTATTCTTCTTCACACTGTAACAATTACTTCATAAGAGTAACAAAATATTTACATATAAAATTATAATAAATATGATTTAATAGACTGACTGTAAATAATACAAACTATTAAAAATTGAGTATGGGCTGTCAGTTTCTACCACAGGTTAAATAAACACTTGTGACATCGCATCCATTAAGCTACAGAAATTTTGTAACATATAAAAACCTTGTTATTTAATTTATTTAATCCTTAATTGACTATGATTCCAGAAAGAGATTCACAGACTTAAAGTAAAGCGGTAAGTTGTCTGCAATGTTTCTAAAACCTTTTGTACAAAAAATCCTGTCAGATAATTCAGGTCAAAGTTTCAGTTCCACTTTTCTTCAACATTACAGTTTTCATGAAATCAAATTTAATATAAAAAGTTTAAGGTGTCAACCCTAAATATTTTCTATTTGCTATCATGAAATAAACTTCCACTAGCATATAAACATACAAAAAGGTTTAGTTATGTATTGTGAAACCTATTTTTAACCTGTGGCTCTCTCTGAAGCGATCGATATTTAGATGTTTACATATATTTTGTTGGAGCATTATCAATAGAAAAAAGAGCATGGTATGAATAATAAGTTCCTTTTATAAATCAATGGAATATCAGTCTGAAATGGGGGCGTATGGTGAAAATTCTAACGTACAAAACAGCGGCAATTATATCACAATAATCCCCGTTGAATACTCACGACGTGGTTATCCTATTCAAGCTGAATATCAATATAAGTAAGTAGTGTTAACGACGATTTTTAAAGTTAATTTGCTGTTATATTCCCAATATTATACAACCTTACAAAAATTATTTGTGGGTCAGTTGATTATTGTTATTTAAATAATAAAAAAAATTGAGCGATAACATCAATATTTTTTTTATTTAAACCTGCTAATATGTAAAATACTAGCAAAATTTGTTCCATTTCTTTAATTAATAATATAACTTGAAAAAGTAGCATTTGTAGCTTTACTTTCTACGGCTTGTATAAGGATCAGAGAAGAATTTGCGACTTGTTAGCAAAAGCATTGTTTAACTTTTTACACATTATGATCTTTTTACCTACCTGTCAAAGATATTTTTAGAAAGAATGGTCTACCAACTGTTTACTTAATTTATTAAATTAGGACGCAAGAGTTTTTATTTTTTTTCGCTCTAGCTAAGTATGTCACAGAATTATTTTTCTATTCAACAGTGAATTCAGGTCTCGTGAAGAATACTATAGCGTCCAAAGCCAGAAGCTTCAGGCGGAGGTCAACGCGCACTTATACTCTGTTTCGCAGCGTCTTCCGCACTTGCCTTACAGTCCCTTGGGCCGTCACAATGAATGGGACAAGCACGATCCCCACAAGTCTCTACAGCCAGACCCTAAAGAAAGTAACAGCTCAGATTCATTGGAGAAGAGTGTTATGGGTAAGGAATTAAGTATATATACACCGTACATTACGTTGTATATATAAAACATATATCGGGAAGCAGTGATAAGTTTATAATTATTAAATATTTTTAACCGACTTCAAAATACCTAACCTCCTTCGGTTCTCAATTCGACTGTATTTTTTTGTGTGTTTCATAACTTATTCATAACTTTTTACTGGGTATACCGATTTTGATAATTGTTATTACATTTGAAAGCTGGTGCTTGTTTAAAGAGATCTGACGAGTAGTTTTTGAGTTCTCCCTAATTATGCGTGTTTTTTGTTGTAAGCGGTATATCGCAAGGCTTCCTCAGAAGGTTAAGGTTTCCTCAGAAATTTCATTCTGATTGCACTTTGTACTGCGAACATGTGCTTAAAACTAGTAGCATTTATATGAAATCGGTTAATACATTTTATAAAAACTCGAAATTATTTTATTGGTCGTCCCTACACGTATCATTAAAACATTAATGTGTTTTCATAATACGCGATGATGAAGAAAAGGGAAAGATTTTTTTATATATTTTCCTGTTTAATTCAAAATATCCACATTCTTTGAGGTAATCACAACATTGACCCATTACAAATATCTGCAATGAATTTGACTTAGTGTTTCATGCTGTGAGGGACATGTGAACTCTGAAGCAAGCTCTGGTATATCTAGACAAAATTATTTCAGGGTCAAACCTCAGCAGTTGCTCCAATCAGACTGGATCTAGCAGTATAGCCGCCGGATCTTTTAGCACCACGGAACCGATTACGAGCGGTGGGAGCTCTTCTAGCGCCATATCACCGCCACTGCCAGGTAGAGGATATGAAACATTTTGAATGTCGTTAATGAATTAGCATTACTACTACTACTTCTGATCTACTTTGAATAGTCGCAAATGCATGGCAAAGCAAAGAGTATCACAGCCTCACGATGGACCGGCATGAGTTGAGATTACTGTAACGGTATTTTAAAAGAGCAACTGTTGAATTTCTCGCTGGCTCTTCTCAACAGAACTGCATTCCGAACCGGTAGTAGCTTTCTCACGAACGAAATGTAAAAATGACGATTCAAAAGTGCTTGTAAGACCCTATTCGAATAAATATATTTTGATTTGATTTGATAGCAATAAAAGTAGAATTATCCAAAATTTTGTCTTGTGATAAGTGAGGCTACTGAGTGGTCTCGTAAGACAGTCCTAGAGCACAAAGAAATACATAGATAGGAGTGCTTATGATGAGAGCTATATAAGGAGCCCTTGACTAGGTTCTTCCGGCAGCACCGCGTCTTCGTCTACGGCCACGCCGAGCCCAGTCACCTGCGTGTACCTGATGTCCCGCACCGCCGTCATGGTCGAGATGAGCTCCGAGGAGAACCCGGCCAACGTGACGGCAGCACGGTTTTTGAACGCAGTGCTAACCGCGGAGGATATGGGATTCATACAACCAAGCACCAGGAGCCTGGCCTCGAGCGTGTTCGCGTTATGGATGTGCAGTCCGCTGTTGGGTGAGCGAAATTTCAATGATTGTTCTTCGAGCGAGTATGTCCATCGTACATTTATACTGTTTCATTTCGTTTAGTACTGAGGTATGATGTGTCTGTTGTGTGATGTGTGTGTTTGACTGCCCCCGTGGCCTTGTGTTGTTGTTTCTTAGTTGGATTAGGGCATTACGGGCTGATCACCCGATTGCCTGAAAAGTAAGATGATCCA